>OZ038392.1:24179162-24289162 GCA_964036045.1 Eutreptiella sp. 'Long Island Sound 2002' | reverse complement strand
GTGAGGTAGCCAACTTGCCCACTTGTGGGCCAGTTCTGATTTTGCCCCCCGCTCTGAAGCGGTGGGGCTCCCCGATACGGCAGGGGTGAGGTAGCCAATTTGCCCACTTGTGGGCCACTTCTGATTTTGCCCCCCGCTCTGCAACGGTGGGGCTCCCCGACACGGCAGGGGTGAGGTAGCCACTTTGCCCACTTATGCGCCACTTCTGATTTTGCCCCCCGCTCTGAAGCGGTGGGGCTCCCCGATACGGCAGGGGTGAGGTAGCCACTTTGCCCACTTGTGCGCCACTTCTGATTTTGCCCCCCGCTCTGCAGCGGTGGGGCATGCGGGGGTTGTGGCGCCAGGGGGGGAAGTTTTGTTTCTCCCGCCGCACTGGTGTGCGTTGGGTGGAAGCGATGTTCCACGGGCTGGATATCGTGCTAGAGAACTTGCCTGCTGTTGTGGAACACTTGCCCGAGTACATTAGTCATGAGGATGACCTGGGGCGGAGGGAGAAGGCCGAGGGCTTGCTCGATGCACTTTCACACCCCCTCTTCAAGTTGACGGCAGCCTTTTTTTGCGATGTTTTTGCTCTGGTTTGTACCACAAGCAAGAAAGTGCAAGCGACCAAGGGGGCACGGGTCGCCGCCGTCCAGGGTTTGATGAACGTGATGTGCACACAGCTGTTGTACACCATGCGTCATGTCATTCCAGGGGGGTGGGAGGAATCGTTGGGTGTTGACGTAGGGATTAGCATCATCAAGGGTAGCCGGATGAAGTTTCTTCGCAGTTTGATTGAGGACGTGCATACACGATTCAAGCGAGCTGAGTGGGATGGTAGTGCTAACCTGGAGGATTGGGTTGAGGCAAGCTCGTGTTCGTGTGAGAGAGTGTTTAGCTACGTGACGGCTACGGACTTTGGCCAAACCAGGGAGCGCATGTGTGAGACGCTGTGGGTAAGGTGCAATGGGGAGGCACCAGAGGATTGGGGGCCCTTTGAGGTTTTTGATGAGGTGCGCAAGACCCCTTTCCGCCCGCGCAAACGGAAGCAAGGGCATGCGGTTGAGGTGGAAGATGGTGGTTTGCTTTGGTTCGCGGCTTTCAAGGATTTGGCAGTTTCTTTGGAAGAGGATGGTGAGGCAGAGGTTCCGTTGGACATTCGAGATTTGTGGGTTGTCCCCAAGAGGGCTACACGTGACGCCGACATTGGTGATGTGTATGGGGTTGAGTCCGAGGGTGAGGACGAAGACAGTGAGGACGAGGATATGGAGCACGCAGGTGCAGTTGCCAGTAGCTCCTCTTCTGACCTTCGTAACCCCTCAGCTGTCCCCTCCACCTCTTCTAACCCTGCCGCGCAGTTGGTGTTTCGGTATGATGTGGATCAGGCGGTGTTGAACGCAATGGAGAGGGGGAGGTTGCATGAGTGGACGAAGGTTGAGTTTAACGCCATTTGTAGGAAGCATGGTTTGAGTGTGGGCGGGGGGAAGGGTGAGCTTATGGAGCGTGTCAGGGTGCACTTCCAGAGGTTGTACCAGCAGTAGGGAGTTTGTTTCCAGTTGTGCCACCGGCGATGGAACATTCGGGTGTTCGAACGCTACATGACTGTATTTGATCAGAATATTTGCTCTTGCTCATGTTGAATTGTGCAGGGTGTGAGGTAGGGTCATGCAACACATGTGGGGCTAGGATCATATGGTTGTGTGCTGAGACCAATTTGGGGCTAGGGACTCATGGTTCAACAATTGGGAACACCGGGGTGAAGACATGTACTGTCCGCGGGCTCTTTTGAAATTACCCCCGACTGGACGGGATTTTTTTTTTTGCGTTAAGGACAGCCCTGCACCACACCACGCCACACCATACCACACCATACCGCACCGCACCGCACCGCACCTGCGGGACTGGATAGTCCCCAAGCTCACCGGTGAGCGGCCGGCAGGAACCCCTTCCCTTACCACGGTGTTCGGCCTCATAGGGCGCGACCTGCGTGCCGCCCAGGAGTCTGCCAGCACCTCGGCACCGGATGTGGGCCCCTAGGAAGAGGGTGCTCCTACTGGCCCGGGGCTGGACCCGGCACCGGAAGACCACGACCTTTCGCCCTCCCAGAATTGAGGGCACGTGCATGCCGTCGGGTATTTGTGGCTCAATGTCCGTGGCAGATACCTGCGGCAACGCCTGCTGGCACAGGCCCTGCACATGGCAGCGCGCCGCCCCACGATCCTCATCCTGGCCGAGGCCCAGTCCAGGGCGGGCCCTGATGATCCTCCATTTTTGGACTACACCCGGAAGCTCGTGCTCCTCGCCTATGGGAAGACGGGGGCAGGCCTCGATATGTATGTCCGCGCCGGGACTACCACCCGGGCCACCCTGCTTTGGGGCAAGGAGGACGCGAACACCCTCCTCATCGAGGAGCTAACCCTGTGGGGGAAGCACGACGTGATGGCGGCCCATGCCCCCCACATCAACATTGGTTGTGAGCAATATGTGAGATGGTGGGCGGACATCTGGCACGAGGTCACCTGCATCGTGGACCCGACGTCCGTTCTGGTGGTGACCGACACCAACTCAGCGGCCCGGCCGGCGGACAGGGGTACCCCGCGCCCCGAAGATACCGGCTACCGGACGTTCTTGTGGGCTTTCAACCTCAGGGACCTGGTAGACCTGCACCCGGTCCCGCCGGAGACGTACTCCTTCTTCCTAGGGACCGCGCGCTCCCGCATCGACACGGTGGCCTGCCACAACGAGGCGACGTTCACCATAGCTTCCTACCACTCTTGGGGAAGTACCCTCGTGTCGGACCACCATGTCCCCCTCCTCTTCACCGTCGCCCATCCGGTGGCCCGGATGGACAAGCCCAGCCGCATTACGGTCTCTCACACGCCAGAGTACCACTTGGGCCCAGTGGCTCTTACCCCTGGCGGATACAGCCAATTTCCAGAGCTCGGTGCTCCGTAGGAGAGACATCGACCCCCACCTTGCCCTGGCCCGGTGGCTGATTGGGCCCACGCCGTGGGCAAGGTCCGGGCTCTCCGTTTCAGGCACTACCGCCTCTGAACACGCCCGGCGGAACGAACCCCCCCCTCGAAATCCCCCTAGCCGCCTTTCCCGGCGCGCAGTATGCCCCCCCCCCCCCCCGTGGGGTGTTTTACAGCGACTACCGAGAGTATGCTGGGCAATTCAGTGGCAGTGGGGCGGGCCCTCAAAAGAAGCCTCGTGGCGCTGGGAGAGGCCCAGCGCCAGCAAAGCTTCTCGGAAATCAAGAGCCGGGCCCTCCGGCGAACTTAGGAGACCCGAAACCTCCGGCGCACCCCGGAGCAGTGGTGAGAAGTGCAACTCCGAAATCCCATTGGAAAGCAAGGCGCTCCTGAACCCCAGGGAGACATTGTTTGCCCCGTATGCTAGCCGCATGCGGCTCAGGGCCACAGCTACCGGATCTGGGACGACCCCGAACGGTGGGCCCATTTGAAACGGGACCTGGAGCTCCTGCCGCAGCATGCCCCGCCGGCCCGGATAGACTATGTCGAGCCTCGCCACCTCTTGGCGGTACAATCCGGCAAGCCCCGCGGCCCAGACCTCCGCCTGCCAGAGGCGGATGTCTGCGTCGACATCTCCGGGTACCGTCACCTGACAGAGGCGGACCAGGTGACCCTGTGCGCCGTCATGCGCAGCCCCCCAGTCTGCCGCACGGTGGGCTGGCGTGGACGGGTCACCGTGCTCCTCAAAAACCCGGACCAGCCCATCCAGGAGGCGAAACTCCAGGGCATCATCATCTCCTTCCACATCTCAAAGCTAGAGGCCAGAGCTTTCTGCGCCCCGGCAACAGTTATGTGCGCGCGGGCCCTGGGGGGACCTTGCCCTGTGGGAGGCATGCAAGGTGTGTCCCGCCAGGAAGTGGTCCGCACGGTGCACATGAAGTTGGACATCGCCAAGCTTCTGAACCGAGTGGTGGAGGTTGTGATCGCGTACCTGGCCAAGTTCTTCGACGTGATCGCCCAGGACGTCCACCTCATAGTGGGGGCCCGTGTGGGCCCGGGGGAGGCTGGCCATCTCGCTACCCACACTGAGGGCTTCTTGTATACCCTGCCCTTGGGCCCCCGGCAGTCAAGTACCCTGAGACAGCTCCCACGTGCCCCCCATGCCACCATCCAGGGGGTCCACGCCGGAGTGACGGCGGCACTCTGGTTCCCACGCTTCATGGACATCACGTACAGAGCCTCAGTGGTACAGCCATTTTGCTTTCCGGGGCTCATGTGGGTGGACGACACGATAGTCCTACTGGAACAGGGCGGAACCCGCCCTGTTCAGGGAGTCGTGCTGGATCAGCGGACGTACTACCAGGGTATCCTGCGCCGACACCCAGCCCCTATGTTCGTCCACTCCGGCAGCCTTTGCCCGACACGTGGGCCACACTCGGATAACAGATAGCCCGGAGCAACAGGAGGAGCCATTGGCTGGGGCCCCGGAGATCCAGCACTCCCGGGTTCTCCGCTATATGGGAAGAGACATCTACCTCCGTGGCACACCCACGGCCTCCCGTAACCTGCCGGAAGTCCGGGCGGCAGTCTGGAAGCAGCTCCGCCCCCAGCGGCTCTCCCCGGACGCGGCCATGATGGTGCTCATGCGGAAGCTCCCGATTAAGCTGCTCCCCCTAACCAGCGTCTACCGCCCCACGGCTCAGGTGCACGCGGCAAACGACGCCCTTATGGTACGTGCATAAAAGCACATGACGGGAATATCCCGCCATGCCAACACCGAAGCACTCTGGGGGCCCTGGGAGCATGGCTGCCAGGGTCTGACCCGGTCCTCACACTCATAGCAGGCCGTTGTCGCCGGCAATGGGTCCGGCAGTGTGCTTGGGCCAAAGAGGACTTTCGGGAGTCCTAGACCTACACCCTCCAAGCACACCAAGCGCGCAGAGGGGAGTGCCCTGCGGTGCTCACCCCAGGGCAGTACACCCACCACCCGCGGTGCCCCCACCTCATCGCTACGCTGCAGCGGGTGGTGGATGAGATGTCCCTGCCCATGTGGATGCCGGGCCCATGCTCAGCGAGGACCCCCATCCTGGTGCGGGGCCCTGGCGGGCCGCGGGCGTGGGCGGTGCCCCCGCCCCCCCCAGGTGGAGGTTTACCTAACCTAGTATGGCTGGACACTGCACGGTAATGTATTTCAAACATCCTTTGAGTATGGGCAAGGTATAAGGCCCCCCGGCCACCACCCCGGCACCCTAGCGTCCGGGAGGGGTAACAGTCCCCGATCCCCCAAGGGCAGCCCCAATGGTGAGCGCACCACCGGAGGGGGCATGTGTGCGGGGTAAAAATGTATTTTACATAACCAACGCGAATCCCTTGCCTTACTGCCTTAGCTAATGCTTAAACGGTTAAGGGGCCTCCCCCGAGCCCAGTTAAGTGCGCCCCCCAGAGCCGGACTCAACCGGCCGCGTCGAGGCGAGAGCCCAGAGTCTGGGTTTGACATGCCACACGTAAGTGCTGGTAGTAACGCCTCTTCGCCTCCCCGCGGGCTTAAACTGCCCAAGGCGGCTCTAAGTACCGTATCGTTCGGGAGTTAAGCCCCGGCGGAACTTAGGGTTCCGGTTAAGAGGACTCACGTTGAGTCCCTGCTACTGTTACCCCGGACTCATGACCTCCGATACTGCCTGCTTACCTCGCCTGCTTGCGGCTGAGCATAGCTTGGTAGGGGCAGAGGGTAACCCAATCATACACCTCGCGGAGTCGAGGAGTTAGTACGGGCCGGACGGAGTTCGGACCGGAGGACCCAGCCCAAAGCTCTACGGATGGGGAAGCCCAACGCCGAAGCGGGCGGGGAGGGCCGGACAGGGCTAGTGAACCCCCCGGCCGGCGGGCACGCGCCGCTGCAGACTACCGCACCTGGCGGCACCCCCCGCAAACCCGGCCGCCGCCTGTGCAGGACCCTCTGTCCCCCCAGGTTGGTGTACCCGTACCATTGGGAACTGCTGCCCCCGCACGCCCTCCTTTGAGCATCGTCCACCGCCTGGACGGGTCCCCCTATCCCGCTAGGCAAGTTTGCCCGGGCCTTTGGGATTTGCAGCCCCCCGCAAGCCCTCCCTGAGCACCGACCACCACCTGGGCAGGACTCTCCATCCCCCGGGGTTGGTGTGCCCGGGGCGTTTGGAACTGCTACCCCCCACAGGCCCTCCTAGATCACAGACCACCGCATGGGCAGGACTCCCCGCCCCCCTCCCCCAGGCTGGTGAGCCCGGGCCTTTTGGGAACTGCAGCCCCCCGCAGGCCCTACTTGAGCACCGACCACCGCTTGGGCAGGACCCCCCGTCCCCCTGGCTAGTGTGCCCGGGCCTTGTGAGCTGCTACCCCCCGAAGGCCCTCCTTGAGCACCGACCACCGCCCGGGCACAACTCCCTGTCCCCCTAGGCAGGTGTGCCCAGGCCGTTTGGAAGTGCTACCCCCCCGCAGGCCCTCCTAGAGCACCGACCACCGCCTGGGCAGAACTCCCCAGCCCCCAAGCAGATGTGCCCAGGCCGTTGGGAACTGCTGCCCCCCGCAGGCCCTCCTAGAGCACCGACCACCGCCTGGGCAGAATTCCCCGCCCCCCCAGACTGGTGTTCCCGAGCCGTGGGGAACTGCTACCCCCCGCAGGCCCTCCTTGATCACCCACCACCGCCTGGGCAGGACTCCCCGCCCCCCAAGGCAGGTGTCCCCGGGCCTTGGGAGCTGTTACCCCCCGCAGGCCCTCCTTGAGCACTGACCACCGCCTGGGCAGTGCTCCATGTCCCCCAGGCTGGTGCGGGCCGTAGGGAGCTACTGCCCCCCGCAGGCCCTCCTTGAGCATCCACCACCGCTTGGGCAGGACTCCCCGTCACCTCACGCTAGTGTGCCCGAGCCGTTGGGACCTGCTGCCCCCCTCCGGCCCTCCTTGAGCACTAGCCACCGCCTAGACAGCCATCCTTGCCCCCCCCAGGCTGGTATGCCCGGACTTTGGGAACTGCTCCCCCCCGCAGGCCCTCCTTGAGCACTGACGACCCGCTGGGTGGTTGGGGAGTGACAACGCGTCAGGTACGAGGAGCCAGTGCTCCCATCCCAAGGCACCCCCTTGGTCGGATAGGCCTTTGGGCAGCGTGGAAAGGACGGACAGGGGTTAGAGGGCCCCACGGTGCTCGTATCGGCCCTGCTTGAGCGCCAGCGATAAGGCAGGTTACGCCTGGTGTCCGTTGCCGGCGGCCCAAGTAGCAATGACCCGTGGGGTGGTAATGGGTCTCATTTAGACGACTCCCATAGGTGCGAACTGCGGTTCAAACCCACAGAAGGGCTGCGATTCGGCGGGGCACCACCCATCTGGTTGGGGGAACTCATAACGCTGCAAGGGATCCTTTCGACCAGCAGTGTTCTCACCCCGCGGTGCAGGGGTGGGCTACCGCCCTGGCTACGTTCATGGTGCAAACGTACGAAGCAGGTACATTTGGACGCGGCGTCCAATAGGTGAGACCCTTAACGGGGGGAGTCACACATCGGCCCCCTTTTGGAGATCCCCCACGGCAACCTACCAGGCCGCGGCGGGACAAAGGTACAGACGGTGAGGCCCAATAGGCGTACCTCCGGGAAGGGTCCCAACATCCTCCTAGTGGGGCACCCTAGTCTCACAATCCTTCCGGGGATGCCCGGGGGAAGAAGGCAGCCGGAAGAGGGGAGTGGGGCGGTCACACTTCCAGCTTCCCCTCACGTCGGCGCGTACACTGGAGTCCCCCTGGTCCTGTCTACGTATATGGGGATGGGGAGGGACGTGCCCCCCGCAGGCCCTTCTTGAGCACCGTCCACCGATTGGGCAGCACTCCCAGTCCCCCTAGGCTGGTGTTCCCGGGCCATTGGGAACTGCTACCCCCCACAGGCCCTCTTTGCGCACCGACCACCGCCTGGGCAGGACTCCCCCCCCCCCCCCCCAGACTATTATGCCCGGGCCCTTCGAAACTGCTACCCCCGGCAGGCCCCCCTTGAGAACCGACCACCGCCTGGGCAGGATTCCCCGCCCCCCCCCAGGCTGGTGTGCCCGGGCCGTGGGGAACTGCTACCCCCCGCAGGCGCTCCTTGAGCACCCACCACCGCCCTGGCAGAACTCCCCGTCCCCCCAGGATGGCGTGCCCGGGCCGTTGCGATTTGCTGCCCCCCGCAGGCCCTCTTTGAGCACCGACCGCCACCCGGGCAGCACTCCCCGTCGCCCCGGGCTGGTGTGCCGGGGCCATAGGGAGCTGCTGCCCCCCGCAAGCCCTCCTTGAGCGCCGTCCGCCACCTGGGCAGGACTCCCCGTCCCCCAAGGCTAGTGTGCCCGGGTCTTTGGGAGCTGCATACCCCCACGCCCGGCTCTTTTTGAGCATTGGCCAACGCCTGGGCAGGCCTCCCCGTCCCCCCCCCCCCGAAACTAAGGGAAGCGCCCCATAGGAGCGCCGTGGTTTCCCCCTGTTGGTGCTTCGCTAGCTGCAGCTGTGCCGCACGGAGGGCCACAGCGCGTTAAGCGTACCGTTGCGCGGGCCCTTAAGGTCGGCCGCCGAAGGCCACCCACGCGATAGCTAGGGGGGGAGCCGGCGCCTTAGCACCATGCGACGCGATAATCAGGGAGCGCAGTGCCCATGCATGAGCTGCCCACCACGCCTCCCCACTCTCGTTGTGCAGCCCAGTGACACAACATGTTCCCTACAGCGCCCACCACCCCTTATGCATAGCGCCCTCCCATCCCGGGAGGCCCTCTGGTGCCACACCCCACGGGGTCCCCGGGCCATGCCGGGGCGCCGCCCCGGTATACCCATCGCCCCTACACGCCCCAGCAGCCGCTGCTCGATGAAGCCCGGCGCCTGCGCTATGATGCGCCACACACAAGGCGTCAGCCTGACTGGGTGCCCTGAACGGCTTTTCACGCCCGTCCTCCGCATATGACGCATGATAAGCCCCCGCGCAACCGCCAACGCGGGCGTAAGAAGGGCCGGCAGACGGCGACCCGAGCCATCTACTGGAACCCCACAAAGGCCGCCTACCCAGGCCCTCACGGGTAGGCAGACAACGCCGGGCCTCGTGGCCCCCCGCCCACAAGCAACGTAGTCCCCCTGGGGTGGACACCCACAAACGCCCCAGACCAGGCGCACTGGTGCGACGCAGACCACCCCGGGTCTCCGAGGTGCAGGAGCTGCCCCCCCCCCCCCCCCCGGGAGAGCGGCGCCAGCCCCGCAACAATCCCGCGCTAGGGATGCGCCTACCGTCCTGCATTTACGGCGCCTCCCGGCAGGGTGGTCCCGGCGCCACTTGGCGGACCGTTTTATGTGGAGGGATGGAGCAATAGGACTGGTGGAGGCTTTCTTTTGGGGAGAAAATCATGGGTACCTCACCGTCCGCTCCAACGCCCAAGCGGTGGTCAGCGGTGCCCTTGGAACGGTTGCACCCCCACCGGGGTAGTTGCCGACGGCTGTCCACTGTGTTCACTATGACGTCCTACGGCTTTACGGTGCATACACGGAATGACGCCCCGCCGAGGAACGGCGCGAGGTCCTGCCCACCCAAGCAGCCCCCCCGCGCTCACATCGGTCCCCCTGACGGAGGCGGGCGACCGGCGACTGATAACCGACGCCGTTAGCTAGCCGCCGCGTGTGGCGCCTACACGGGTGGGGCCGCCCACCCAGGGGCCAACAACAGACACTGCCGGCCATACCGTGCGGCCCCTGCCGGCAGGCCTGCCCCCCCCGATGCGCCCGGCTGAGCAGCCGACGCCCCCCGTCTAGGGCCTTGATCCCACACATCTGAAGGGCCAGGAAGCAGCGCCGGAGCTGCCGCAACAAAGGCCCGTGGACCCGGGTGGCTTGCCCGGGCCTAAGGCGACCAGCGCGGACGACCGAGGTAGCCAGCTTCGCCGGCGCCTACACTGTGGCACGGCAGGTCCCCAGCCCCCAGCCTGGGCAGAGCCCCAAAAGCCCCGCACCCGCGAGCGCGGTGGCAGATGCCCCCCGGTCCGGGCCCCCTGAATGCCCGCCGTCGGCGGGAATGGAGTTGTCCCAAGACATTATGGAAGTGGATCCCCCTGCAGCGGACCAACAACCTGCGCCCGCTGACGCCCAGCCGGCCCCGCTGGCCAACCCCCAGCTGCCGGACAGCCGGCCCGTGGCCTCCCAGGCCTCGGGACGCGCCCGGGTTCCGACCCCCCTGGCGCCGGGAAGCCCCGCGGATAAGCCACCCCTGAAGTGGAGCGACGCCTGCCACTTCTGGCGGCTCCGCCTCTGCAGCCAGTGCCCCCCGCGGCCTGTCCTCCAAGAGACCAACAGGGCCATCGCGGCGCCCGCCCCCGGCGTTCGTACCGAGCCTGACCCCCCTCAGGAGAATCGGCCCTGTATCGTCCCAACCGCCTTGTTTGATGAGGCCCCAATCGCTCACACGGCCCTTCAGCCCCCCCCCCCCCCATTGACGTAGACGCCTCCCGCGGCACGGCCTCGCATTGGGCCAACCTCATGGGGGACGATGCAGACGGCTTGAGCCCCCCCGGCGTCACACAGCCGGCAGACACGTTGTATGAAGACCCCGAGCCGCCCGCCGACGCCCCCCCCCCCCCCGAAAGCCCCCCAGGTGATATGGGCCAGCACGAGTCCCGCCTTGCGGCACTCGTCGCCAGAACCATGCGCCCCGAAAATACAGGCTAACGGACGTTCCTGCGGGCTTTCAACCTCGGGCACCTTGTGGAGCACCCGGTGCCGTAGGAGACGTACTCTTGCTTCCAAGGGACCGCGAGCTCCCGCACTGACACCGTCGCCTGCTACAGCGAGGCAACATCCACCATAGCTTCCTACCACTCCTGGGGAAGCACCCCCCTATAGGACCACCATGTTCCCCGCCTCTTCACCGTCGCCCATCCGGTGGCCCGGCTGGACAAACCTAGCACCAACATGGTCTCCCGCACGCCGGAGTACCAACTAGGCCCAGTGGCTCTATCCCTAGCGGATACAGATTTCTAGAGCCCGGTGCTCCGCAGGAGAGACATCGACCCTTAGCTTGCCCCGGCCCGATGGGTGAAAGGCCTGCAACGAGCCATCTATGATTGGGCCCGCACCGTGGGCAGGGTCCGGGCTCTCCGCTTCCAGCACTACCGCCTCCGGACACGCACGGCGGAACCCCCCCCCCCCCCTCGAAGTCCCCCTAGCCACATTTCTCAGCACGCAGCATGCTTCCCTGCGTGGGGAGTTTTCCAGCGACTGCCCAGAGTACGCTGGGCAACTCGGTGGCGGTGGGGCACGCCCCCAAAAGGAGCCTCGTGGCGCTGCGAGAAGCCCAGCGCTAGCAAAGCCTCCGGGATGTCAAGCGACGGGCCCTCCGGCGTACAAAGGAGTCCCGCAACTTCCGGCGCACCCCAGAGCAGCAGCCGGAAGTGCAACGGCGCAGCCGGAGCCCCCTGTGGAATCTCTCCGAAATCCCATTGCAAAGCACGGCGCTCCTAAACCTCAGGGAGACATGCCCTGTATGCGAGCCGAATGCGGCTCCAGGGCCACAGCTACCGGATCCGGGACGACCCCGAATGGTGGGCCCATTTCGAGCGGTACCTGGAACTCCCGCCGTAGCATGCCCCGCCGGCTCGGATAGACTACTTAGGCCACGCTAACTTCCCGCCCCATACGACCCAAATGTGCACTTTGTCGCCTTTTTTGTGTCTTTTTTTTGTGCCTATGTTTTCCAATTGTCCCCTATACTATAATAGGTGGTGAAGAATAATTGTACATTTATTGTGTGACCTATGCATACACACTTTGAAACTCAAATTCGCTGTCTCTCTTTGCCAATTTCTCTCTGCAGATAGTATTTACGTTTTGAGCGCTGTTTTTTTATGTTTGACTAAAGCTGGAAGAAATTTCGCCAGGTTCAGGTATTTCCCGGAATACACGGTTCGTTTTTACATTTTTGTAAAGCTGGAAGAAATTTCGCCCAGAGGTCTCAACAATGCCAAATAGAGACCTCGATTATGGTGCATGAATTTGAGTGACTGTCAATTGACAGTTATTGGGCACACACATGGTGCATCAATCTTTGCCAAGTGTGTGCTACCCTACTTCTTGCAGTGCATCGCCTCGGTGGATGATACATTTGTGTGCACCACTGGAAAGGTTTGTTGTATTCCAAAAACCTTCTTTCTTCCTCTGCTTTTCCAGTATGCATACATGCTTATTGTGTTTTGACAACTGGGGTGTGGTTACATGAGAATAGCATTTTAGATAAATAGAGATACTCATTTTTTCCTACCAGGTTCAAGGGGTCCCCTAGGTGCAGAATTCATACCCTGTTTTTTTTTGGGGGGGGGGTACAGTATGGCCCCGCGGAGCCCAGCCTGTGGGTAGGGGGGTGGGCAGCTAGCGTTGCCTAAGAGACTATGTCAGCCTCGCCACCTTTGGGAGGTACAAACCGGCAAGCCCCGCGGCCCAGACCTCCGCTTGCCACAGGCGGATGTCTGCAAAGACATCTCCCGGTACCGTCACCTGACAGAGGCCGACCAAGTGACCCTTTGCGCCGTCATGCGCCGCCCCCCAGTATGCCGCACAGTTGGCAGGCGCGGTCGGGGCACCCTGCTCCTCAAGAACCCCGACCAGCCCGTTTGGAAGGCGAACCTCCGAGGCATCACCATCTCCCTCCAAATCTCAAAGCTGGAGCCCACGGCATTCTACGCCCTGGCAACAGCTATATACGAGAGGGCTCTGGGGGGCCCTTGCCTCTTGGGAGGAATGCGAGGCGTGTCCCTGCAGGAAGTAGTCCGCACGGTGTACATGAAGTTGGACCTCGCCAAGCTTCTGCACCGAGTGGTGGATGTCCACATCACCGACCTGGCCAACTTCTTCGACATGATCGCCTAAGACGTCCACCCCATCGTGGGGGCCCGAGTGGGCCTTGGAGAGGCTAACCACCTCGCCACCCACACTGAGGGCTTCTCGTATACCCTGCCCTTGGGCCCTTGGCAGTCGAGTACCCTGGCCCACCTCTTGGGTACCCACCTGGGCACTATCTAGCCGGTGCATGCGTGCGCATCGGTGGCTCTCCCATTCCTACGCTTCATGGACGTCTCCTATAGGGCCTCTGCCGTACAGCCGTTTCGCTTCCCAGGGCTCATGTGGGTGGACGACACGATTGTCCTACTGGAACGGGGCGACACCCGCCCTGTACAGGGGGCCCTGCTGGATCAACGGACATACTTCCACGGTATCCTGCGGGTGTATGTCCGGTACCGCAAAATCCAGCACGGGTCGACATCCGACTACCGGCCCCTACGCTCGCCCACTCCGGCCGCCGTAGCCCGACGCATTGGCCACACGTGGACAACGGATAGCCCGGAGCAACGGGAGGAGCCATTGGCCGGGGCCCCGGAGATCCAGCCCTCCCGGGTTCTCCGCTATATGGGAAGAGACATCTACTTCCGACATCACCCACGGCCCCCCATAACTTGCCGAAAGTCCGGGCGGCGGTCTGGAAACAGCTCCGCCCCCAGCGATTCTCCCTGGACGCGGCCATGATGGTGCTCATGGCGAAGGTCCCGAGCAAAGTACTCCCCCTGGCCGGCATCTACCGCCCCACGGCTCAGGTGCACGCAGCAAATGACGCGGTGATGGTGCGGGCATACAAGCACATGATGGGAATCTCCCGCCATGTCCACACCGAAGCACTCTGGGGCCCTGGGAACATGGCTGCTAGTGTTTGACCCGCTCCTCACACTCGTGGCAGGCTGCGGACGCCCGGGACTGGGCCCGGCAGGGGGCTTGGGCTAAGGAGGACTTTTGGGAGTCCCAAACGTATGCTCTCCAAGCACCCCAAGCCCTCAGAGGGGGATGCCCTAAGGTGGTCACCCCAGGGCAGTACACCCACCACCCGCGGTGCCCTCACCTCATCGCTACGCTGCAGCGGGTAGTGGATAAAGTGTCCATGCCCATGTGGATGCCGGGCCCATGCTCAGGGACGACCCCCACCTTGGTTAGGGGCCCATGCGGGCCTCGGGCAAGAGCGGCAGCAGCCCCGCTCCCCAGCTGGAGGTGTACCCGACCCAGTACGGCGATGTCGTGCAGGTGGTCATCCCCCCAACAATCTACGAAACGGTGCAGGCTCTAGGATACCACCACCTGGAAGACCTGTGCCCCAAGACCACTGCATCAAAGGGGAGCGAACCCTTAAGGAGCGGGCGCCGGCCCGCAAGGGTATCCCCGGCGTTAGGACGTGGCTGGCCCGCCATCGCGCCGTCTTGGCGCCCCTAGTACGGGTGCCACCGCCGAAAAGCGCCCGAGGACTGGATCCCAGGCGCCGTGCCTACATACCCGGCGGAAGTGGTCATCGGAGGCCGGGTGGCTAAGACCACCCGAATGGAGAAACGTGTACCACGGTGGCTGTCCGATCAAGGTGACATGGAGGCCAAAGATTGGACGCCGGAGCTCCGGGTATGCTACCAGCCCCGGGACACGCTGCCGAGCGACACCCGACTACACCGCCTCCTGGTGGCCCTTCTGGGCGTCCAAGTGCAGGTCAACGCGCCCCTGCATGCCCAACTATGGGACGACCATCACCATGTGTCCCTGGGCCAGCTACAGAGCGCGGGGGTATGGGCACCCACCATTGTGTGGATGTCCGAGCCTCCGGCAGATGCCTAGTGGTAATGGGACCTGGCATGACCGGCCCCCCTGGTCACCGTCACTACGACACTGCCGCCATGGCCATGGATAGCCATTGCCGCGGCTGCCGTGGCAAAGTTCAAGTACCCCGCGGAGTGTGTGGCGCCCAGGTGCCCGGGGCACCCAAATTAGGGGCCCCTCTACTACTCGGGCGCGACAGCGGGAGCAGTACCGCCAGAGCTCGGCCCGGCCCTGCGAACTCACCACCGTGAGCATCATGGGGACCTGGCCCTCCTGGCGCCGCACGGCCTGGCTATTGACCCCCCGCAAGTGCTAACCCCCGAGATCAAGCCGGGCATTTGGTACCATGACCTGCCGGCGCTGTCGACTCTCCGCGGCACCGTGGCCGGAGTGGATGCCAGGACCACGCAGGCAGGCATGGCTATGGCAAGGGATCGCCCAGAGCGGGCCCGAGGCCTACGGGACCCACGTGGCCTCCGGGTTGGGCACCTCCCAAGAGGGGGAGGCCATGATACTCCTTTCGTACGTTCGCAGGCTGGCGCAACAACCAATGTTATTTTGTCTGGTGCCAGACTCTGAGGCAGCGGTGGGGATCCTCCAAACTTGATGGCATACACCACATCTACGCCAGTGTCCTTGGAGGCCGACACCTCTCCCCAACCTCAGCCATCAACGTGGTCACTACGCCGTCGCAGTAGCTAACGGACTTGAACGTCCATGTGGATGCGGCGACGCAGGAGCCGCCAGAGGTAGACCTGGCATGCCTCCTCCGACGCCCCTTCTGCCTCCCCCCGGTGACCTACCGGGACCAGTGCCAGCTCTCCCCAACGGCGTTGAGCGATTGGTTGCATGATCGGGCCTCCATACCGGCGCGGGCCGGCTATGAGGCCCGATGGGGGGCGAACTACACGTCGGGGAGCGGACTCCCCCTCGACTGGTTTGATACCCACCAGCAGCGCCACATTACGGTGCACCGCATGGACAACATCCCCACGATGACTGTCCAAGCGCACTGGTCCTCCCACCGGGACACGGTGTTGGACACCACGTGCCTCCTATGTGGAGCGCAGCCCGAAACGGCACCCCACCTTTGGGCCTGCTGGGCCCAGTCCCATTACTGGGGACCGTCTCGCCAGCGGCTTGCGGAGTGGCTCGACCAGAAGGTGGGGAAACGGGCTGCCTCAGGGCGCCACCAACTGTAGGAGGCGAGTGTACTGGAGCAGTGGGCGGCGGCCTTGCGTACCCTCTCCATGCAGTGACCCCACATGGAGTGCTCAGGGCCCCACACGCCGGGGACAGAGTTCATTTGTCACGTCATCGAGGAGTCCATGAGAGTACGCCCACGCCAAGATGTGTGCCACTTTGCTGAAAGCCCGCCTGGGCCCTGGCAGCACGATGGCGTGGGTGTGGGCGTGGGAGCTACGCCTGCACCAATAGGCGGATAGAGAGAGGGAGTATAGCGGGAACTCCTGGGATGAAAACCGTCGCCAGGAAGGTGACATGTAGGTTTTCCCCGACTCCCCCTCTTTCCGCCCATAACCACACACTTACACACGGCGCGCGCGCTACACACACGGCCCTCCCGTTTACCAGTACCCGTGGGTAGACATCCCGGCCATTGCCTTCTGGCAACAGCGCCTTCGGCACACCACACAACACCGCACCACACCACACCACACCACACCACACCTCCACTGCCCACTGCGCCCAAGCAGTGTGGCAGTGCATTGGAGGAGGTCTGCTCTTTCGGCTGCGACCGCCTCCTGGGCAGGACTCCCCGTCCCCCCTGCTTGTGGGCCCGCGCATTGCAAGAGTTCCACTGCCCACCGCCCCCATGCAGTGTGGCAGTGCATTGCACGAGTTGCACCACCCGCTGGTCCCATGCAGTCAGGCAGTGCGTTGCAGCCGTTCCACTGCCCGCTCCCCCTAGGCAGTGTGGCAGTGCATAACAGGAGTTTCAGTGCCCACTGCCCCACTGCCCCACTGCCCCCAATCATAGGGGCAGGGCATTGCGGGAGTTGCAGTGTCCACTGGCCCGAGGCGGTAAGGCAGTGCATTGCAGGAGTTCCAATGACCACTGCCCCGGAGATGTGTGGCACTGCATTGCAGGAGTGGAACTACCCACTGCAGCTAGGGAGTCTGGCAGTGCATTGCAGGAACACCGCTATTTCGGGAACGACGGCCTCGTGCGCAGGCTTCTCCGTCCCCCCAGCCGGTGGGCCCGCGCATTGCAGGAGTTCCGCTGCCCACCGCCCTTAGGCGGTGTGGCTTTGCAACCCACTGCCCGTTGCCCCCAGGCAGTGAGGTAGTGCGTTGCAGGAGAACCACTGCCCATTGCCCCTAGGCAGTGCGCAGTGCATTGTTGGAGGAACCCTGCCCACTGCCCCTAGGCGGTGTGCCAGTGCTTGTTAGGAGTTCCACTGCCCACTGCCTCACTGCTTGTGGGTAGTGGGCAGTGGAGCTCTTGCCTTGCACCGCCACACTGTCCGGGGGCAGTGGGTTGTGGAACTTCTGCAACCCACTGCTTCACTACCTGAGGGCAGTGGGTAGTGGAACTCCTCTCAAGCACTGCCTCATTGCCTGGGGGCAGGAGGCAGTGCAACTCCTGTAGTGCACTGCCGCACCACCGGGGGGCTGCAGGAGTTCCACTGCCCACCACCCCTGAGCAGTGTGGCAGTGCATGTGCAGGAGTTTCACTGCCCCTTGCCCCCAGGCAGTGTGGCTGTGCATTGCAGGAGTTCCACTGCCCGCTGCGACCAGGCGGTGTGGTAGTACGTTGCAGGAGTTCCATAGCCCACTGCCTCCAGAAAGTGTGGCCTTGCAAGGCAGGAGCTCCGCTTCCCACTGCCCACAAGTAGTGAGGCAATGCATTGCAGGAGTTGCGTTGCCCACTGCTCCCATGCAGTGAGGTAGTGCGTTGCAGGAATTCCACAGCCCACGGCCTCCAGACATTGTGGCGGTGCAAAGCACAAGCTCCACTGCCCACTGCCCACAAGCAGTGAGGCAGTGCATTACAGGAGTTGCGATGCCCACTGCCCCTGAGCAGTGAGGCAGCGCATCGCAGGAGTTCCACTGCCCACCGCTCCCGAGCAGTGTTGTAGTGCAAATGCAGGAGTTGCACTGCCCCATGCCCCCATGCGATGAGGCAGTGCGTTGCAGGAGTTCCACAGCCCATTGCCTCCAAGCAATGTGGCGGTGCAAAGCAGGAGCTCAACTGCCCACTGCCCGCAAGCAGACAAGCAGTACATTGCAAAAGTTCCGCTGCCCATTGCCCCCATGCAGTGAGGGAGTGCATTGCAGGAGTTCCAGAGCCCACTGCCCCGAGACATTGTGGGGGTGCAAAGCCGGAGCTCCACTACCCACCGCCCGCAAGCTGTGAGGCAGTGCATTACAGCAGTTGCGCTGCCCAATGCCCCCAGCAATTAGTCAGTGCGTTGCAAGAGTTCCACTGCCCACCGCCCCTGAGCAGTGTGGCAGTGCAAATGCAGGAGTTGCACTGCCCCCTCCCCCCAGATAATGAGGCAGTGTATTGCAGGAGTTGCACTGCCCACTGCCCCCAGGCGGTGAGGCAGCGCGTTGTAGGAGTTCCACGGCCTATTGCCTCCAGGCAATGTGGCGGTGCAAAGCAGGAGCTCGATTGCCCACTGCCCGCAAGCAGAGAGGCGGTACATTGCAGAGGTGCCGCTGCCCACTGCCCACTGCCCACAAGTGCAGTGCGGCGAGGCACACACAATGCAGTGCGGAGCACAACGCCAAGCAGTGCGCGCCGCACAAAAAGTACTGCTGGTGCAGCACAGCAGACGCGGTGCAGTTGGCCCCATAGACCCTGTGTGACCGTGCACAGGGGTCGGCAGAACAGTACCGGCCAAGTGCAACACAGCACAGGTCCCGGCTGTACAACAACACACTATCACACGGCGCGCACCAAGACACATAGGCCTCCCGTTTACGTGTACCCGTGGGTAGACATCCCGGGCATTGCCTTCTGGTAACAGCGCCTTCGGCACACCACACCACACCACACCACACCACACCACACCACACCACACCACACCACACCATACCACACCACACCACACCACACCACACCACACCACACCACACCACACCACACCACACCACACCACACCACACCACACCCGCAGACAGCGAGGCAATGCATTGCAAGAGTTCCACTGCCCACTGCCGTTGCAGAAGGTGCACTACCCACTACCCCCAGGCAGTAAAGCAGTGCATTGCAGGAGTTGCACTGCCCACTGCCCACTTCCCCTAGGCAGTGGGGCAGTGCATTGCAGGAGTTGCACTGCCCACTGCTCCCAGGCAGTGAGGCAGTGCATTGCAAGAGTTACGCTGTCCACTGCCCCCAGGCAGTGAGGCAGTGCATTGCAGGAGTTGCACTGCCCACTGCCCCCGGGGCACTGGGGCAGTGCATTGCAGGAGTTCCACTGCCCACTGCCCCAGGGCAGTGAGGCAGTGCATTGCAGGAGTTGCACTGCCCACTGCCCCCAGGCAGTGAGGCAGTGCATTGCAGGAGTTGCACTGTCCACGGCCCCAAGGCAGTGGGGCAGTGCATTGCAGGAGTTGCACTGCCCACTGCCCCCAGGCAGTGAGGCAGTGCATTGCAGGAGTTGCACTGTCCACGGCCCCCAGGCAGTGGGGCAGTGCATTGCAGGAGTTGCACTGCCCGCTGCTCCCAGGCGGGGAGGCAGTGCATTGCAGGAGTTGCACTGCCTACTGTCCCAGGGCAGTGGGGCAGTGCATTGCAGGAGTTGCACTGCCCACCGACCCCGGGCAATAAGGCAGTGCATTGCACGAGTTGCACTCCCCACTGCCCCAGATCAGTGAGGCAGTGCATTGCAGGAGTTGCACTGCCCACTGCCCCCAGGGCAGTGAGGCAGTGCATTGCAGGAGCTGCACTGTCCACTGCCCCCAGGGCAGTGAGGCAGTGCATTGCAGGAGTTGCACTGCCCACTGCCCCCAGGCAGTGAGGCCGTGCATTGCACGAGTTGCACTGCCCACTACTCCCAGGCAGTGAGGCCGTGCATTGCAGGAGTTGCACTGCCCACTGCTCCCAGGCAGTGAGGCAGTGCATTGCAGGAGTTGCACTGCCCACTGCTCCCAGGCAGTGAGGCAGTGCGTTGCAGGAGCTGCACTGTCCACTGCCCCCAGGCAGTGAGGCAGTGCATTGCAGGAGTTGCACTGTCCACTGCCCCCAGGCAGTGAGGCAGTGCATTGCAGGAGTTGTACTGCCCACTGCCCCCAGGCAGTGAGGCAGTGCATTGCAGGAGTTGCACTGCCCACTGCCCCCAGGGCAGTGGGGCAGTGCATTGCAGGAGTTGCACTGCCCGCAGCTCCCAGGCGGGGAGGCAGTGCATTGCAGGAGTTGCACTGCCTACTGTCCCAGGGCAGTGCGGCAGTGCATTGCAGGAGTTGCACTGCCCACCGACCCCGGGCAGTAAGGCAGTGCATTGCACGAGTTGCACTCCCCACTGCCCCAGATCAGTGAGGCAGTGCATTGCAGGAGTTGCACTGCCCACTGCCCCCAGGGCAGTGAGGCAGTGCATTGCAGGAGCTGCACTGTCCACTGCCCCCAGGCAGTGAGGCAGTGCATTGCAGGAGTTGCACTGCCCACTGCTCCCAGGCAGTGAGGCAGTGCGTTGCAGGAGCTGCACCGTCCACTGCCCCCAGGCAGTGAGGCAGTGCATTGCAGGAGTTGCACTGCCCACTGCTCCCAGGCAGTGAGGCAGTGCATTGCAGGAGTTGCACTGTCCACGGCCCCAAGGCAGTGGGGCAGTGCATTGCAGGAGTTGCACTGCCCACTGCCCCCAGGCAGTGAGGCAGTGCATTGCAGGAGTTGCACTGTCCACGGCCCCCAGGCAGTGGGGCAGTGCATTGCAGGAGTTGCACTGCCCGCTGCTCCCAGGCGGGGAGGCAGTGCATTGCAGGAGTTGCACTGCCTACTGTCCCAGGGCAGTGGGGCAGTGCATTGCAGGAGTTGCACTGCCCACCGACCCCGGGCAGTAAGGCAGTGCATTGCACGAGTTGCACTCCCCACTGCCCCAGATCAGTGAGGCAGTGCATTGCAGGAGTTGCACTGCCCACTGCCCCCAGGGCAGTGAGGAGGAGGAGGAGGAGGAGGAGCGCCTGCCGCGGTCCCACGTACGGTGAGCCTTGGCGTCGTCCCTCGGGGGCCCCACGCAGGCTCTGCCGAGGGAGTCCTCCGTCTTACCTCCGCTAGAGCAAGACGAATCTCGTCGCACACCTGAGAACGCTCCTCCCAGCAGGGCCGTCTGGGTCACAACGTCGGTGTACGACAACGCTACGGCTCGATCTGCTCTCCGGTCCCGGCCACCAACCGCTCCGACCTGTCCTGGATCCACCCGAGTAAGCGTTCCAAGATCAACGGGCACGGAAGATGTGGGTCTCCCGGGGCATCACCTCCGACTTGAAAACGTCGCCGGGCTAAATAGAACGCGGCCCAGCACGACTATGCGCACTGCCGGCGGGCTGAGTACCGCCGGCGTCGCGAGTACGGTCACGCTACACGATCACGCGCACCGCCGGTGGCCTGGGTACCCCCGGGTTCTGTGAGTGCGGGACGTGCGTCACAGCCATAGCACCACGGTGGTGCACCGCCGTGGAGGTCACCGACGACGCCCGGCCGCAAAGGCCGAGCCCAAACGACGAGCCCTACGATACGTGCACCGAGACGGCACGCGACCGAGAAAGTGGCACCACGATGGTGCCCGAGCGAGACGGCGACGTTCGCTGATGGCACGTGAGGCGGTGAGTACCGCCAATGACTCGTCACCTCTGCACGGGGTGTCACGGAGGGTGGCGGAGCGCCAGGTGCAGACCCCGCCATGGTGCCTCGAGTATTGGCCTGGAGGACACACCATGGCGAGGCTGGCGCACGAAGACCGTTTGGGCAGCGCCACGGTGGCGCTCTGCCCTGAAGGTTGCGCCACGACGGCGCACGTGCACGTTGATTGCACCACGGTGGTGCCACGTCACTGAACTGGCGCCACGTCGGCGCAGGGCTGGCTGGGCAGCGCCGCGGTGGCGTTCTGCCCTGAGGATTGCGCCACGATGGCGCACGTGTACGTTGGCGGCACCACGATGGCGTTCTGCCACTGAACTGGTGCCATGGAGGCATAGGGCTGTCCGGGCAGTGCCACGACGGCGCCGTGCCCCGAACACTGCGCCACGGCGGCACACGTGAACGTTGGCTGCACCACGGTGGTGTGCCGTCACTGAAGTGGCGCCACGTTGGCGTTGGACTGTTTGGGCGGCGCCGCAGCGGCGCTCTGCCGAGAAGGCCGCGCCACGACGGCGCTCTGCCCAGAAGGCCGCGCCACGACGGCGCACGGGTACGTTCGCGGCACCACGATGGTGCCCTGCCACTGAGCCCGCGCCATGTCGGCGCAGAGCTGTCGGGGCAGGCGCCACGTTGGCGTCTGGCGGTCGGGGGGAGGCCACGTATGTGCATCTGTCCCCCACAGGACTGCATCTCTGGCCCAGGGAGGGGTCCCGGACGGTTGGCGGGCGGGGTGGGCCCGGCCTGACACAGGGAAGACGCACGAGAAATCGAGACGTATCACGACTGGCTTCGAGCGTGGCAGTGCGTGTGGGCAATCCGTCCCACAGCTACCATCCTGAGGGTTTTTAGACTGGTGCCAGGTCACCAGCAGTGAGGCAGTGCATTGCAGGAGCTGCACTGTCCACTGCCCCCAGGGCAGTGAGGCAGTGCATTGCAGGAGTTGCACTGCCCACTGCCCCCAGGCAGTGAGGCCGTGCATTGCACGAGTTGCACTGCCCACTACTCCCAGGCAGTGAGGCCGTGCATTGCAGGAGTTGCACTGCCCACTGCTCCCAGGCAGTGAGGCAGTGCATTGCAGGAGTTGCACTGCCCACTGCTCCCAGGCAGTGAGGCAGTGCGTTGCAGGAGCTGCACTGTCCACTGCCCCCAGGCAGTGAGGCAGTGCATTGCAGGAGTTGCACTGTCCACTGCCCCCAGGCAGTGAGGCAGTGCATTGCAGGAGTTGTACTGCCCACTGCCCCCAGGCAGTGAGGCAGTGCATTGCAGGAGTTGCACTGCCCACTGCCCCCAGGGCAGTGGGGCAGTGCATTGCAGGAGTTGCACTGCCCGCAGCTCCCAGGCGGGGAGGCAGTGCATTGCAGGAGTTGCACTGCCTACTGTCCCAGGGCAGTTCGGCAGTGCATTGCAGGAGTTGCACTGCCCACCGACCCCGGGCAGTAAGGCAGTGCATTGCACGAGTTGCACTCCCCACTGCCCCAGATCAGTGAGGCAGTGCATTGCAGGAGTTGCACTGCCCACTGCCCCCAGGGCAGTGAGGCAGTGCATTGCAGGAGCTGCACTGTCCACTGCCCCCAGGCAGTGAGGCAGTGCATTGCAGGAGTTGCACTGCCCACTGCTCCCAGGCAGTGAGGCAGTGCGTTGCAGGAGCTGCACCGTCCACTGCCCCCAGGCAGTGAGGCAGTGCATTGCAGGAGTTGCACTGTCCACTGCCCCCAGGCAGTGAGGCAGTGCATTGCAGGAGTTGTACTGCCCACTGCCCCCAGGCAGTGAGGCAGTGCATTGCAGGAGTTGCACTGCCCACTGCCCCCAGGGCAGTGGGCAGTGCGTTGCAGGAGCTGCACTGTCCACTGCCCCCAGGCGGTGAGGCAGTGCATTGCAGGACTCGCACTGCCCACTGCCCCCAGGAGGAGGAGGAGGAGGAGGAGGAGGAGCGCCTGCCGCGGTCCCACGTACGGTGAGCCTTGGCGTCGTCCCTCGGGGGCCCCACGCAGGCTCTGCCGAGGGAGTCCTCCGTCTTACCTCCGCTAGAGCAAGACGAATCTCGTCGCACACCTGAGAACGCTCCTCCCAGCAGGCCGTCTGGGTCACAACGTCGGTGTACGACAACGCTACGGCTCGATCTGCTCTCCGGTCCCGGCCACCAACCGCTCCGACCTGTCCTGGATCCACCCGAGTAAGCGTTTCAAGATCAACGGGCACGGAAGATGTGGGTCTCCCGGGGCATCACCTCCGACTTGAAAACGTCGCCGGGCTAAATAGAACGCGGCCCAGCACGACTATGCGCACTGCCGGCGGGCTGAGTACCGCCGGCGTCGCGAGTACGGTCACGCTACACGATCACGCGCACCGCCGGTGGCCTGGGTACCCCCGGGTTCTGTGAGTGCGGGACGTGCGTCACAGCCATAGCACCACGGTGGTGCACCGCCGTGGAGGTCACCGACGACGCCCGGCCGCAAAGGCCGAGCCCAAACGACGAGCCCTACGATACGTGCACCGAGACGGCACGCGACCGAGAAAGTGGCACCACGATGGTGCCCGAGCGAGACGGCGACGTTCGCTGATGGCACGTGAGGCGGTGAGTACCGCCAATGACTCGTCACCTCTGCACGGGGTGTCACGGAGGGTGGCGGAGCGCCAGGTGCAGACCCCGCCATGGTGCCTCGAGTATTGGCCTGGAGGACACACCATGGCGAGGCTGGCGCACGAAGACCGTTTGGGCAGCGCCACGGTGGCGCTCTGCCCTGAAGGTTGCGCCACGACGGCGCACGTGCACGTTGATTGCACCACGGTGGTGCCACGTCACTGAACTGGCGCCACGTCGGCGCAGGGCTGGCTGGGCAGCGCCGCGGTGGCGTTCTGCCCTGAGGATTGCGCCACGATGGCGCACGTGTACGTTGGCGGCACCACGATGGCGTTCTGCCACTGAACTGGTGCCATGGAGGCATAGGGCTGTCCGGGCAGTGCCACGACGGCGCCGTGCCCCGAACACTGCGCCACGGCGGCA
This sequence comes from Eutreptiella sp. 'Long Island Sound 2002', assembly GCA_964036045.1. Classification (NCBI taxonomy): domain Eukaryota; phylum Euglenozoa; class Euglenophyceae; order Eutreptiales; family Eutreptiaceae; genus Eutreptiella; species Eutreptiella sp. 'Long Island Sound 2002'. The sequence goes on along the minus strand of OZ038392.1, from coordinate 24,264,745 downwards.
CACGTGAACGTTGGCTGCACCACGGTGGTGTGCCGTCACTGAAGTGGCGCCACGTTGGCGTTGGACTGTTTGGGCGGCGCCGCAGCGGCGCTCTGCCGAGAAGGCCGCGCCACGACGGCGCTCTGCCCAGAAGGCCGCGCCACGACGGCGCACGGGTACGTTCGCGGCACCACGATGGTGCCCTGCCACTGAGCCCGCGCCATGTCGGCGCAGAGCTGTCGGGGCAGGCGCCACGTTGGCGTCTGGCGGTCGGGGGGAGGCCACGTATGTGCATCTGTCCCCCACAGGACTGCATCTCTGGCCCAGGGAGGGGTCCCGGACGGTTGGCGGGCGGGGTGGGCCCGGCCTGACACAGGGAAGACGCACGAGAAATCGAGACGTATCACGACTGGCTTCGAGCGTGGCAGTGCGTGTGGGCAATCTGTCCCACAGCTACCATCCTGAGGGTTTTTAGACTGGTGCCAGGTCACCAGGCCCAGGGCAGTGAGGCAGTGCGTTGCAGGAGCTGCACTGTCCACTGCCACCAGGCGGTGAGGCAGTGCATTGCAGGAGTTGCACTGTCCACTGCCCCCAGGCAGTGAGGCAGTGCATTGCAGGAGTTGCACTGCCCACTGCCCCCAAGCAGTGGGGCCATTGCAGGAGTTGCACTGCCCACTGCTCCCAGGCAGTGAGGCAGTGCATTGCAGGAGTTGCACTGCCCACTGCCCCCAGGGCAGTGAGGCAGTGCGTTGCAGGAGCTGCACTGTCCACTGCCCCCAGGCAGTAAGGCAGTGCATTGCAGGAGTTGCACTGTGCACTGCCCCCAGGCAGTGAGGCAGTGCATTGCAGGAGTTACGCTGCCCACTGTCCCCAGGCAGGGGGGCAGTGCATTGCAGCAATTGCACTGCCCACTGCCCCCAGGCAGTGAGGCAGTGCATTGCAGGAGTTGCACTGCCCACTGCCCCCAGGCAGTGGGGCAGTGCATTGCAGGAGCTGCACTGCCTACTGCCCGAGGACAGTGAGGCAGTGCATAGCACGAGTTGCACTGTCCGCTGCCCCCAGGCGGAGCGGCAGTGCATTGCAGGAGTTACGCTGCCCACTGCTCCCAGGCAGGGGGGCAGTGCATTGCAGGAGTTGCACTGCCCACTGCTCCCAGGCAGTGAGGCAGTGCGTTGCAGGAGTTGCACTGTCCACTGCCCCCAGGCAGTGAGGCAGTGCATTGCAGGAGTTGCACTGTCCATTGCCCCCAGGCAGTGAGGCAGTGCATTGCAGGAGTTGTACTGCCCACTGCCCCCAGGCAGTGAGGCAGTGCATTGCAGGAGTTGCACTACCCACTGCCCCCAGGGCAGTGGGGCAGTGCATTGCAGGAGTTGCACTGCCCACTGCCCCCAGGGCAGTGAGGCAGTGCGTTGCAGGAGCTGCACTGTCCACTGCCACCAGGCGGTGAGGCAGTGCATTGCAGGAGTTGCACTGTCCGCTGCCCCCAGGCAGTGAGGCAGTGCATTGCAGGAGTTGCACTGCCCACTGCCCCCAAGCAGTGGGGCCATTGCAGGAGTTGCACTGCCCACTGCTCTCAGGGCAGTGAGGCAGTGCGTTGCAGGAGCTGCACTGTCCACTGCCCCCAGGCAGTGAGGCAGTGCATTGCAGGAGTTGCACTGTCCACTGCCCCCAGGCAGTGAGGCAGTGCATTGCAGGAGTTGTACTGCCCACTGCCCCCAGGCAGTGAGGCAGTGCATTGCAGGAGTTGCACTACCCACTGCCCCCAGGGGAGTGGGGCAGTGCATTGCAGGAGTTGCACTGCCCACTGCCCCCAGGGCAGTGAGGCAGTGCGTTGCCGGAGCTGCACTGTCCACTGCCACCAGGCGGTGAGGCAGTGCATTGCAGGAGTTGCACTGTCCACTGCCCCCAGGCAGTGAGGCAGTGCATTGCAGGAGTTGCACTACCCACTGCCCCCAAGCAGTGGGGCCATTGCAGGAGTTGCACTGCCCCCTGCTCCCAGGCAGTGAGGCAGTGCATTGCAGGAGTTGCACTGCCCACTGCCCCCAGGGCAGTGAGGCAGTGCGTTGCAGGAGCTGCACTGTCCACTGCCCCCAGGCAGTAAGGCAGTGCATTGCAGGAGTTGCATTGTCCACTGCCCCCAGGCAGTGAGGCATTGCATTGCAGGAGTTACGCTGCCCACTATCCCCAGGCAGGGGGGCAGTGCATTGCAGCAGTTGCACTGCCCACTGCCCCCAGGCAGTGAGGCAGTGCATTGCAGGAGTTGCACTGCCCACTGCCCCCAGGCAGTGGGGCAGTGCATTGCACGAGTTACGCTGCCCACTGTCCCCAAGCAGTGGGGCAGTCTATTGCAGGAGTTGCACTGCCCACTGCCCCCAGGCAGTGGGGCAGTGCATTGCAGGAGCCTCACTGCCTACTGCCCGAGGACAGTGAGGCAGTGCATAGCAGGATTTGCACTGTCCGCTGCCCCCAGGCAGTGAGGCAGTGCATTGCAGGAGTTACGCTACCCACTGCTCCCAGGCAGGGGGGCAGTGCATTGCAGGAGTTGCACTGCCCACTGCTCCCGGGCAGTGAGGCAGTGCATTGCAGGAGTTGCACTGCCCACTGCTCCCAGGCAGTGAGGCAGTGCATTGCAGCAGTTGCGCTGTCCACTGCCCCCAGGCAGTGAGGCAGTGCATTGCAAGGGTTGCACTGTCCACTGCCCCCAGGGCAGTGAGGCAGTGCATTGCAGGAGTTGCACTGCCCACTGCCCCCAGGGCAGTGAGGCAGTGCATTGCAGGAGCCGCACTGTCCACTGCCCCCACGCAGTGAGGCAGTGCATTGCACGAGTTGCACTGTCCACTGCCCCCAGGCAGGGAGGCAGTGCATTGCAGGAGTTGTACTGCCCACTGCCCCCAGGCAGTGGGGCAGTGCATTGCAGGAGTTGCGCTGTCCACTGCCCCCAGGCAGTGAGGCAGCGCATTGCAGGAGTTGCACTGTCCACTGCCCCCAGGCACTGAGGCAGTGCATTGCAGGAGTTGCACTGCCCACTGCCCCCAGGGCAGTGAGGCAGTGCGTTGCAGGAGCTGCACTGTCCACTGCCACCAGGAGGAGGAGGAGGAGGAGGAGGAGGAGGAGGAGGAGCGCCTGCCGTGGTCCCGCGTACGGTGAGCCGTGGCGTCGTCCCTCGGGGGCCCCACGCAGGCTCTGCCGATGGAGTCCTCCGTCTTACCTCCGCTAGAGTAAGACGAATCTCGTCGCACACCTGAGAACGCTCCTCCCAGCAGGCCGTCTGGGTCACAACGCCGGTGTACGACAACGCTACGGTCCGATCTGCTCTGCGGTCCCGGCCACCGACTGCCCCGAACTCTCCTGGATCCACCCGAGTGAGCGTTCCAAGATCAACGTGAGCTGAGAAGGTGTGGGTCTCCCGGGGCATCACCCCCGACTTGAAAACGTCGCCGGGCTAAATAGAACGCGGCCCAGCACGACTATGCGCACTGCCGGCGGGCTGAGTACCGCCGGCATCGCGAGTACGGTCACGCCACACGATCACGCGCACCGCCGGTGGCCTGGGTACCCCCGCGTTCTGTGAGTGCGGGACGTGCGTCACGGCCATAGCACCACGGTGGTGCACCGCCGTGGAGGTCACCGAGGACGCCCGGCCGCAAAGGCCGAGCCCAAACGACGAGCCCTACGATACGTGCACCGAGACGGCACGTGACCGAGAAAATGGCACCACGATGGTGCCCGAGCGTGACGGCGACGTTCGCCGATGACACGTGAGGCAGTGAGTACCGCCGATGACACGTCACCTCTGCACGGGGTGTCACGGAAGTTGGCGGAGCGCCAGGTGCAGACCTCGCCATGGTGCCTCGTGTATCGGCCTGGAGGATACACCATGGCCAGGCTGGCGCACGAAGACCGTCTGGGCAGCACCACGGTGGCGCTCTGCCCTGAAGGTTGCGCCACGACGGCGCATGCGGACGTTGACTGCACCACGGCGGTGTAATGTCACTGAACTGGCGCCACGTCGGCGCAAGGCTGTGTGGGCAGCGCCGCGGTGGCGCTCTGCCCTGAGGATTGCGCCACGATGGCGCACGTGTACGTTGGCGGCACCACGATGGCGCTCTGCCACTGATTTGGCGCCACGGAGGCATAGGGCGGCACCACGATGGTGCCCCACCACTGAGCCTGCGCCATGTCGGCGCAGAGCTGTCGGGGCGCGGGCCACGGTGGCGCACTGCCCTGGAGGTTGCGCAGCAACAGCATACCTGTACGTTGCGCCCACGGCGGCGCCCTGCCACTGAGTAGGCGCCACGGTGGCGCTATGCCATGGGGGCGGCGCCACGACGGCGCATTCGTGCGCAGGCTGCACCACGGTGGCGCTCTGCTGCTGAGCTGGCGCCATTCAGGCTCCGTCGTGGATGAAAGGGCGGGAAGGGGCATGGGGGGGAGACGGACGACGAAAATTGGACGACCTACCGGTTTCCCGGCAAACACGTGGCCGTTGCCTGGCTGTGCTTGTGGGCAATCCGTCCCACAGCTACCATCCTGAGGGTTTTTATCCTGGTGCCAGTCCACCAGATATCGAGGAGGTGCACTGTGTATGGCAGTGGTGCATCTGCCCCTCACAGGCTGCACCTCTGGCCCAGGGAGGAGCCCTGGACGGGTGGCGGGCGGGGTGGGCCCGGCCTGACGAGGGCCACCAGGCGGTGAGGCGGTGCATTGCAGGAGTTGCACTGTCCACTGCCCCCAGGCAGTGAGGCAGTCCATTGCAGGAGTTGCACTGCCCACTGCCCCCAGGCAGTGGGGCAGTGCATTGCAGGAGTTGCACTGTCCGCTGCCCCGAGACAGTGAGGCAGTGCATTGCAGGAGTTGCACTGCCCACTGCCCCAGGGCAGTGAGGCAGGGCATAGCAGGAGTTGCACTGGCCACTGTTCCTAGGCAGTGAGGCAGTGCATTGCAGAAGTTGCACTGCCCACTGCCCCCAGGGCAGTGAGGCAGTGCGTTGCAGGAGCTGCACTGTCCACTGCCCCCAGGCAGTGGGGTAGTGCATTGCAGGAGTTGCACTGCCCACTGCTCCCAGGCAGTGGGGCAGTGCATTGCAGGAGTTGCACTGTCCACTGCCCCCAGGCAGTGAGGCAGTGCATTGCAGGAGTTACGCTGCCCACTGCCCCCAGGCAGTAAGGCAGTGCATTGCAGGAGTTGCACTGCCCGTTGCCCCCAGGCAGTGAGGCAGTGCATTGCAGGAGTTGCACTGCCCGTTGCCCCCAGGCAGTGAGGCAGTGCATTGCAGGAGTTGCACTGCCTACTGTCCCAGGGCGGTGAGGCAGTGCATTGCAGCAGTTGCACTGCCCACCGCCCCCAGGCGGTGGGGCAGTGCATTGCAGGAGTTGCACTGTCCGCTGCCCCCAGACAGTGAGGCAGTGCATTGCAGGAGTTCCACTGCCCACTGCCCCAGGGCAGTGAGGCAGGGCATAGCAGGAGTTGCACTGCCCACTGCTCCTAGGCAGTGAGGCAGTGCATTGCAGGAGTTGCACTGCCCACTGCCCCCAGGGCAGTGAGGCAGTGCGTTGCAGGAGCTGCACTGTCCACTGCCCCCAAGCAGTAAGGCAGTGCATTGCAGGAGTTGCACTGTCCACTGCCCCCAGGCAGTGGGGCAGTGCATTGCAGGAGTTACGCTGCCCACTGCCCCCAGGCAGTAAGGCAGTGCATTGCAATAGTTACGCTGCCCACTGCCCCCAGGCAGTGGGGCAGTGCATTGCAGGAGTTGCACTGTCCACTGGCCCAGGGCAGTGAGGTAGGGCATAGCAGGAGTTGCACTGCCCACTGCCCCCGGGCAGTGGGGCAGTGCATTGCAGGAGTTGCACTGCCCACTGCCCCCAGGCAGTGAGGCAACGCATTGCAGGCTATCCACTGTCCACTTCCCCCAGGGCAGTGAGGCAGCGCATTGCAGGAGCTGCACTGTCCACCACCCCTAGGCAGTGAGGCAGTGCATTGTAGGAGTTGCACTGCCCAGTGCCCCCAGCGCAGTGAGGCAGTGCGTTGCCGGAGCTGCACTGTCCACTGCCCCCAGGCAGTAAGGCAGTGCATTGCAGGAGTTGTACTGCTCACTGCCCCCAGGCAGTAAGGCAGTGCATTGCAGGAGTTACGCTGCCCACTGCCCCCAGGCAGTGGGGCAGTGCATAGCAGGAGTTGCACTGTCCACTGGCCCAGGGCAGTGAGGCAGGGCATAGCAGGAGTTGCACTGCCCACTGCCCCCGGGCAGTGAGGCAGTGCATTGCAGGAGTTGCACTGCCCACTGCCCCCAGGCAGTGAGGCAATGCATTGCAGGCTATCCACTGTCCACTTCCCCCAGGGCAGTGAGGCAGTGCATTGCAGGAGCTGCACTGTCCACCGCTCCCAGGCAGTGAGGCAGTGCATTGTAGGAGTTGCACTGCCCACTGCCCCCAGGGCAGTGAGGCAGTGCGTTGCCGGAGCTGCACTGTCCACTGCCCCCAGGCAGTAAGGCAGTGCATTGCAGGAGTTGCACTGTCCACTGCCCCCAGGCTGGTGACCTGGCACCAGTCTAAAAACCCTCAGGATGGTAGCTGTAGGACGGATTGCCTACACGCACTGCCACGCTCGACACCAGTCGTGAATCGTCGTGATAGTCGTGCCACCACGTGACTCAGCTCTGCCATCGTGGCCCCCTCTCCGCTCAACTCCACCCGTATGGTGCACTCTCTCTCTCCCTCTTCATCCCGTGTCTCCAAGGGCTGAGTGCCGCACCTCAAGTGCGTCCCTCCCCCTTGCAAGCCGTTTCCTGCTCACAGTGGGCACGTCGTTCCAAGTTCGGCTCTGGCAAGACGTCGACCTTCGCCGTGGCAATCTTCCAGGCCGCTACGCGGGGAGCCGCGACGGGGACTGCATTCGACGTATCCGCCGCTCAAGCGTGACGCCTTGTGCAGGGGTATCATCAGTCGTCCGATTCGTCGTCCCAACCTGGGGCCCCTCTCTCCCATGCGCCACTAGGGTTGCAGCACCACGCGCCAGCGCGGTGCTCGCCTCGCACCCCCGCCCTGTGTGTCCTGGGACCCCCGCTCACCGACCCGGTCCGCCAGGCGGCCCCATGTTACTCCGCGCCATCGCGCCATGCTCTTTGTTTTGTCACACTATGGCCACGCTCGTGGTACCCCTCGTTTCTCTCCTGCGCGCCCCATCCGATTGGGGCTGCCTATGATGTCAGTGCACCTCCGTTTACCAACACCTCGATCTGCCCCCCCCCCCCCCCGACATATTGCGGCCACAGGCCACCCGCTCTTTTCTTGCCACAGCCTACCATGTCAGACCGCTCAACACCATCCCAGGACACCCCCTCTCCCGCCCCCGACACCGGTCGCGGCGGCGCCATTCGTCGGGGGCCGTTCCCCATGTTTCTGATGGACATCGCCCAGTCCGAAGATGCTGACCGTCTCCTGCGAGAGCTGGACATGCTGAAGGATGACGCACTGGAAGCAGCAGATACGGCTATCCGGGCCACCGACCCCGCCCTGGCTGACTTGTGTGATGCCCTGCGATGGACGGCTGCCAACGGCGACATCCAGGCTATTACAGCTGTGACGGGGGTGTGGACGCCGCGGGGGCTCCTGCTCACAGCCACCGTAACAGTCGCCGCAGGCCCGTCTGACACGAAGGTCATCGAACACGTCCCCCTGTCGCTGGTACAAGGAGGCCCACTGCTGGAGTATGTCTCCAAGGACCCTGAGGCCCTCGCAGCGGCACTCGTCACGCGGTGGAGCCCAGGCCATGCTCCAATCTCAGCGCCACGCCTCCGCAGCCAAGTCTTCAAGGGCCTGTACACAGCCCGCGAACAGCCGCCGCCCGTCGACACTGCCGTCCCTCCAGACATCCAAAGCCAGAAGGTCTCCCACAAGATCCACAAACCCATCAGCCAGTTCCTTGCCCCCCACCTCAGACCGTCATGGGACCGCCTCCGCACCCGAGAGGTAGTTGCGGCCTTTTGGGCGCTGCCCAACGACGTACATGCGGTCCTGCAGGCAGCCCATATCCCGACGGCAGACCTCGTCCCGCTGAAGTTCGGACTCCTGGCGTGGGCCTCCTCCGTTTGCCTCACACGGCAGTACACGCCAGCCCCGGTTCCCACGCCCCCCGCCCTCGCCAACAAGGGCATGTGGACCCCCGAGCAGCTGCGGCCGCTGCTCGAATGCTCGGTCCTGCCGATCCGCAGCGTGGAGCTGCTCCATCAGATCAAGCAGGCTGGCGAGCACTCCTGGGCCACAGCCCCCACTTTCGCCCTGCTGCAGGCCGGCATCGCCGACACCGCGGACCCGCCCCCGCTCACACCGCCCAGCCACGCACCTTACCTCACCAAAGGTCAAGCAGCGCCCAGCCCCGCCGGCACTCTGTTTGCCACGGCGGCGTTCACCCCAGCGTCAGCCCTGTACAAGGCCCAAGGCAAGCCCACCCCTTCGGGGTCCGAACCATCGCCTTCATCACTGTTGCCCGAACAGACAAGGCTTTCTTTCAATCTCCCAGAGCCTGCCTCCCAGGTACCACCGGCTGCCACGGACCCCACGCCTCCGGAGTCGCCGGCCCCGGCCGTCGGGTCAGCCCCCCCCAGTCCCTCCCAGGTGGGGGAGCTTTTCGTCCCGGACCTGGATGTCACGGCCTACTCCACCGACTACGCTCAATTGCAAGACGAGTATGAGGCCCAGCGGCGGGAGCTGGCCGTGGCACGGAGCGACCTGGAGTCCCTCACGCGGGATCTGGACACGGTGCGCACCGAACGTGATAATGCCCAGCAGCAGGCCCAGCGTTGCGCCGCGGCACAGCGGCAGGCCGAAGCCGTTAGGCTCAACAACTTCATCAGGTCGGTTCCCCCCCTCCTGTCCATCGCCACCAGACTCCACGGCCTGCAGTCCACGCCGCCAACGTTCGCCAACGCCGTGCGCAGTACCGTTCCGGCTTCATTCGAGCTGCCTCCCCCCGGCTCTCAGCAGTTCCTGGTCCTCGTGCCGGTCATCCTCGCCGCGGCAGTTCTCACCTCGCCCCAGGCACCCAACCTCGAGGAGTTGGCCGACGTCCTCCGTCGCGCTATGGCCGCGCCCAGCGCCGTGCCGGTCCCGGAGACCCCTGCGCGTGCACCCGAATTGTCGTTCGCTGTCCCGGACCCGATTCCTAAGCCGAGGGCGGTCTCTGCCTTTCGGGCACCGGGCGCAACTGCCCAGCCGCCGCCGTCTGTGCCGTCGCCTGCTGATGCCGCCCTGACCTCCCTGCTGGAGTGGATCCCGGAGATCCCCAAGGGCTGTGAGGACGAGGTTGCGCACGCGCTCCACCTCCAGCTCTTCCGCCAGTACGGCGCGAAAGTCAACACCCTCCCGCAGTCGCCGATTCGGGAACAGTGGGCCTGGGTCCACAGCCACGCGCCCAGCCTGCCCGGCATCGCGGAAGTCCTGCGCTCCTTCCTCTCCAACCCCCCTGCAGTCCAACGGGTTTCTGACAGCCCAGCCACCTCCCCAGCAGAAGCTGCAGCCGCCAACCAGGCACAGGGCGCAGCGAAAAAGAAGGGGTATACGCCCCAAAAAACTGATCCGCAGGTTTTCTCGAAAGCCCTATGGGTCGGCTGGCAAGAAGTCGACGATCCGCCGTCCGGTGAAGTTGATGCAGGACTCCTCGGTGGTATCCTTCGGGATAAATTTGGTGCAGGCCTTTCATCCATTACTGAAGAACAATTGAACCATACATCCAAGTTCACAATCGTCGGAATCCGACCAGCAGAGTACGAGCGAGGCATGCGACTGACGAGGCAGCACACGGCTCGTGGCTGGCGAGTGACATGGGCCGAATCGAAGAAACAACCGTTCACGCCCTGGGTGCCTGACCCTGACCGAGACCATCCGCCCCGGAAGACTCATCGGGGAAGCCGCGGGAAGCAGCGCCGTCCACGGGACCCTGACGATCAGGTGGACCTTACGGCAACGTCGGGATCGGACGGAGAACCAGACTCCAAATATCAGCGCAGGTACAGCCCCCGCCGCTCGGACCGGTCCCCGTCCCGCCGCCGCAGCCCAGGCCATCGCCGCGACAGCCCGCCGCCGAGGCGTCGTAGCGCGTACCGCGATGAACCCCAAGCGCATTCCAGCCGCCACGACCACCATGCAGCAGCCCCCCTCCAGCCCTACCCGTACTCGGGGGACCCCGACGACCCCCGGGTGGCCATGGCCCACAACCCCTACGCTCCCCCGCCCTGGAGCCCCCCAGCCGACCCCCACCGCTACCAGCCGTACTTCGGTCGGCATCCGCGGGACCGGTAACCCGGGACATGGCGGGGCGCAACGAGGACATCCCTGACGCCGTGTCTCAGCTCCGCCACTCCCGCCTCGACGGCGTCCCCCATGTCCGGGACCTGCACCTGGGCGCATACACTCCCAGCTCCCCCCCCAGAGAGTGGGGCCTGGTACCGGTACCGGCCCCGGGCACTGCCCAGTTCATCACGCCCCCCTATGCCCTCGAAATGTGCCTGCACCTGCCGGTGGGTGTGCACTACTACCGGGCGTGCAGCGGGGCAGACCCCTGGCCCCGTGACGTTCTGTCGTTAGTAGGCGCCGTGCACTGTGTGCAGGTGGCGGGCTCCCATCAGTTGCAGCTCTGCCGCAAGGGCCTGCCACCCACCTCTTTCATCTTGCCCGAGCACCACCACGTGGTCCTCCCACAGTCCTTACACAGCCGTGTTTCCATCACAGCCACAGGCCTCACCCGGGCCAGTGTCTTGGCGATAGCGGCCACGTACCACCACCGGCACCTCCGCAAGTGGGTGCGAGGCCTGCCTTGCGCCCTCCCGCAGCCGTGAACCGCAAGCTAACCCAGCACTCCACCGCCGCCGGCTCCTGCCCTGGTCCCCCCCCCACCGGCCACGTGTCGCCCCGCCCGGACGTGATGACCCTCAACGTGCAGATGTCCCTGCGACCTAAGCTCCGCGCCCTGGACGTCCTGGTGCGCAGGTGCCAGTACCCGCTAGCCCTGCATGTTCAAGAGGCAGGACCCCTGATCATCCAACGGGTGCACCCCCTGTACCACACCATCCAGGCACCAGCACGAGTGGCTGGGGGGTGTGCCACTCTCCTCTACAGGACCCCGGACCTGGTCGTGACCAGCCACAGCGCCCACCCGTCGGGACGAGCCCTCGTCACACACTTCACCATGGCGGGCGTGACCCACTGCCACGCCAACGTGTATCTCCCCGCCGACGGGAACCTCGACACCCTCCAAGAAATCCTGGATTGGGTGTACCCGTACCTCCTCCTCACCCCGGCTAGAGTGGTTGTCCTGACAGGGGACCTGAACGCCAATTGCCGCTGGGTCTCGCACCTCCCTGTCTCCCCTGCCTCCCTCTGTGACCTCGTTCTCCCCACGTTCACGCGCCTTGGGATGCGCCGTCTGCGCCCCCTTGCGGAGGCCCCCACGTGGGTGAGCCCGCAAGGTTTCGCCGGTGCCCTGGACCACATCTTCCTCCGCGCCCCTTCGGAAGCAGCCCACACCACGGAGGTGCGCTCCGACTCCAGTTTCCCATCTGACCACCTACCCGTGACTGCCACCCTCCATGACCTCCCGCCAGCGCCCCAATTGGTGTGCCCTTCGAAAAAGGGCCGCTTCCCCATCCCGCGGGAGCCCCTCGCCAGCCAGCTCCGTACCCTCAACGACACAGTGCATTGCAGGAGCTGCACTGTCCACCGCTCCCAGGCAGTGAGGCAGTGCATTGTAGGAGTTGCACTGCCCACTGCCCCCAGGGCAGTGAGGCAGTGCGTTGCCGGAGCTGCACTGTCCACTGCCCCCAGGCAGTAAGGCAGTGCATTGCAGGAGTTGCACTGTCCACTGCCCCCAGGCTGGTGACCTGGCACCAGTCTAAAAACCCTCAGGATGGTAGCTGTAGGACGGATTGCCTACACGCACTGCCACGCTCGACACCAGTCGTGAATCGTCGTGATAGTCGTGCCACCACGTGACTCAGCTCTGCCATCGTGGCCCCCTCTCCGCTCAACTCCACCCGTATGGTGCACTCTCTCTCTCCCTCTTCATCCCGTGTCTCCAAGGGCTGAGTGCCGCACCTCAAGTGCGTCCCTCCCCCTTGCAAGCCGTTTCCTGCTCACAGTGGGCACGTCGTTCCAAGTTCGGCTCTGGCAAGACGTCGACCTCGCCGTGGCAATCTTCCAGGCCGCTACGCGGGGAGCCGCGACGGGGACTGCATTCGACGTATCCGCCGCTCAAGCGTGACGCCTTGTGCAGGGGTATCATCAGTCGTCCGATTCGTCGTCCCAACCTGGGGCCCCTCTCTCCCATGCGCCACTAGGGTTGCAGCACCACGCGCCAGCGCGGTGCTCGCCTCGCACCCCCGCCCTGTGTGTCCTGGGACCCCCGCTCACCGACCCGGTCCGCCAGGCGGCCCCATGTTACTCCGCGCCATCGCGCCATGCTCTTTGTTTTGTCACACTATGGCCACGCTCGTGGTACCCCTCGTTTCTCTCCTGCGCGCCCCATCCGATTGGGGCTGCCTATGATGTCAGTGCACCTCCGTTTACCAACACCTCGATCTGCCCCCCCCCCCCCCGACATATTGCGGCCACAGGCCACCCGCTCTTTTCTTGCCACAGCCTACCATGTCAGACCGCTCAACACCATCCCAGGACACCCCCTCTCCCGCCCCCGACACCGGTCGCGGCGGCGCCATTCGTCGGGGGCCGTTCCCCATGTTTCTGATGGACATCGCCCAGTCCGAAGATGCTGACCGTTTCCTGCGAGAGCTGGACATGCTGAAGGATGACGCACTGGAAGCAGCAGATACGGCTATCCGGGCCACCGACCCCGCCCTGGCTGACTTGTGTGATGCCCTGCGATGGACGGCTGCCAACGGCGACATCCAGGCTATTACAGCTGTGACGGGGGTGTGGACGCCGCGGGGGCTCCTGCACACAGCCACCGTAACAGTCGCCGCAGGCCCGTCTGACGCGAAGGTCATCGAACACGTCCCCCTGTCGCTGGTACAAGGAGGCCCACTGCTGGAGTATGTCTCCAAGGACCCTGAGGCCCTCGCAGCGGCACTCGTCACGCGGTGGAGCCCAGGCCATGCTCCAATCTCAGCGCCACGCCTCCGCAGCCAAGTCTTCAAGGGCCTGTACACAGCCCGCGAACAGCCGCCGCCCGTCGACACTGCCGTCCCTCCAGACATCCAAAGCCAGAAGGTCTCCCACAAGATCCACAAACCCATCAGCCAGTTCCTTGCCCCCCACCTCAGACCGTCATGGGACCGCCTCCGCACCCGAGAGGTAGTTGCGGCCTTTTGGGCGCTGCCCAACGACGTACATGCGGTCCTGCAGGCAGCCCATATCCCGACGGCAGACCTCGTCCCGCTGAAGTTCGGACTCCTGGCGTGGGCCTCCTCCGTTTGCCTCACAGGGCAGTACACGCCAGCCCCGGTTCCCACGCCCCCCGCCCTCGCCAACAAGGGCATGTGGACCCCCGAGCAGCTGCGGCCGCTGCTCGAATGCTCGGTCCTGCCGATCCGCAGCGTGGAGCTGCTCCATCAGATCAAGCAGGCTGGCGAGCACTCCTGGGCCACAGCCCCCACTTTCGCCCTGCTGCAGGCCGGCATCGCCGACACCGCCAACCCGCCCCCGCTCACACCGCCCAGCCACGCACCTTACCTCACCAAAGGTCAAGCAGCGCCCAGCCCCGCCGGCACTCTGTTTGCCACGGCGGCGTTCACCCCAGCGTCAGCCCTGTACAAGGCCCAAGGCAAGCCCACCCCTTCGGGGTCCGAACCATCGCCTTCATCACTGTTGCCCGAACAGACAAGGCTTTCTTTCAATCTCCCAGAGCCTGCCTCCCAGGTACCACCGGCTGCCACGGACCCCACGCCTCCGGAGTCGCCGGCCCCGGCCGTCGGGTCAGCCCCCCCCAGTCCCTCCCAGGTGGGGGAGCTTTTCGTCCCGGACCTGGATGTCACGGCCTACTCCACCGACTACGCTCAATTGCAAGACGAGTATGAGGCCCAGCGGCGGGAGCCGGCCGTGGCACGGAGCGACCTGGAGTCCCTCACGCGGGATCTGGACACGGTGCGCACCGAACGTGATAATGCCCAGCAGCAGGCCCAGCGTTGCGCCGCGGCACAGCGGCAGGCCGAAGCCGTTAGGCTCAACAACTTCATCAGGTCGGTTCCCCCCCTCCTGTCCATCGCCACCAGACTCCACGGCCTGCAGTCCACGCCGCCAACGTTCGCCAACGCCGTGCGCAGTACCGTTCCGGCTTCATTCGAGCTGCCTCCCCCCGGCTCTCAGCAGTTCCTGGTCCTCGTGCCGGTCATCCTCGCCGCGGCAGTTCTCACCTCGCCCCAGGCACCCAACCTCGAGGAGTTGGCCGACGTCCTCCGTCGCGCTATGGCCGCGCCCAGCGCCGTGCCGGTCCCGGAGACCCCTGCGCGTGCACCCGAATTGTCGTTCGCTGTCCCGGACCCGATTCCTAAGCCGAGGGCGGTCTCTGCCTTTCGGGCACCGGGCGCAACTGCCCAGCCGCCGCCGTCTGTGCCGTCGCCTGCTGATGCCGCCCTGACCTCCCTGCTGGAGTGGATCCCGGAGATCCCCAAGGGCTGTGAGGACGAGGTTGCGCACGCGCTCCACCTCCAGCTCTTCCGCCAGTACGGCGCGAAAGTCAACACCCTCCCGCAGTCGCCGATTCGGGAACAGTGGGCCTGGGTCCACAGCCACGCGCCCAGCCTGCCCGGCATCGCGGAAGTCCTGCGCTCCTTCCTCTCCAACCCCCCTGCAGTCCAACGGGTTTCTGACAGCCCAGCCACCTCCCCAGCAGAAGCTGCAGCCGCCAACCAGGCACAGGGCGCAGCGAAAAAGAAGGGGTATACGCCCCAAAAAACTGATCCGCAGGTTTTCTCGAAAGCCCTATGGGTCGGCTGGCAAGAAGTCGACGATCCGCCGTCCGGTGAAGTTGATGCAGGACTCCTCGGTGGTATCCTTCGGGATAAATTTGGTGCAGGCCTTTCATCCATTACTGAAGAACAATTGAACCATACATCCAAGTTCACAATCGTCGGAATCCGACCAGCAGAGTACGAGCGAGGCATGCGACTGACGAGGCAGCACACGGCTCGTGGCTGGCGAGTGACATGGGCCGAATCGAAGAAACAACCGTTCACGCCCTGGGTGCCTGACCCTGACCGAGACCATCCGCCCCGGAAGACTCATCGGGGAAGCCGCGGGAAGCAGCGCCGTCCACGGGACCCTGACGATCAGGTGGACCTTACGGCAACGTCGGGATCGGACGGAGAACCAGACTCCAAATATCAGCGCAGGTACAGCCCCCGCCGCTCGGACCGGTCCCCGTCCCGCCGCCGCAGCCCAGGCCATCGCCGCGACAGCCCGCCGCCGAGGCGTCGTAGCGCGTACCGCGATGAACCCCAAGCGCATTCCAGCCGCCACGACCACCATGCAGCAGCCCCCCTCCAGCCCTACCCGTACTCGGGGGACCCCGACGACCCCCGGGTGGCCATGGCCCACAACCCCTACGCTCCCCCGCCCTGGAGCCCCCCAGCCGACCCCCACCGCTACCAGCCGTACTTCGGTCGGCATCCGCGGGACCGGTAACCCGGGACATGGCGGGGCGCAACGAGGACATCCCTGACGCCGTGTCTCAGCTCCGCCACTCCCGCCTCGACGGCGTCCCCCATGTCCGGGACCTGCACCTGGGCGCATACACTCCCAGCTCCCCCCCCAGAGAGTGGGGCCTGGTACCGGTACCGGCCCCGGGCACTGCCCAGTTCATCACGCCCCCCTATGCCCTCGAAATGTGCCTGCACCTGCCGGTGGGTGTGCACTACTACCGGGCGTGCAGCGGGGCAGACCCCTGGCCCCGTGACGTTCTGTCGTTAGTGGGCGCCGTGCACTGTGTGCAGGTGGCGGGCTCCCATCAGTTGCAGCTCTGCCGCAAGGGCCTGCCACCCACCTCTTTCATCTTGCCCGAGCACCACCACGTGGTCCTCCCACAGTCCTTACACAGCCGTGTTTCCATCACAGCCACAGGCCTCACCCGGGCCAGTGTCTTGGCGATAGCGGCCACGTACCACCACCGGCACCTCCGCAAGTGGGTGCGAGGCCTGCCTTGCGCCCTCCCGCAGCCGTGAACCGCAAGCTAACCCAGCACTCCACCGCCGCCGGCTCCTGCCCTGGTCCCCCCCCCACCGGCCACGTGTCGCCCCGCCCGGACGTGATGACCCTCAACGTGCAGATGTCCCTGCGACCTAAGCTCCGCGCCCTGGACGTCCTGGTGCGCAGGTGCCAGTACCCGCTAGCCCTGCATGTTCAAGAGGCAGGACCCCTGATCATCCAACGGGTGCACCCCCTGTACCACACCATCCAGGCACCAGCACGAGTGGCTGGGGGGTGTGCCACTCTCCTCTACAGGACCCCGGACCTGGTCGTGACCAGCCACAGCGCCCACCCGTCGGGACGAGCCCTCGTCACACACTTCACCATGGCGGGCGTGACCCACTGCCACGCCAACGTGTATCTCCCCGCCGACGGGAACCTCGACACCCTCCAAGAAATCCTGGATTGGGTGTACCCGTACCTCCTCCTCACCCCGGCTAGAGTGGTTGTCCTGACAGGGGACCTGAACGCCAATTGCCGCTGGGTCTCGCACCTCCCTGTCTCCCCTGCCTCCCTCTGTGACCTCGTTCTCCCCACGCTCACGCGCCTTGGGATGCGCCGTCTGCGCCCCCTTGCGGAGGCCCCCACGTGGGTGAGCCCGCAAGGTTTCGCCGGTGCCCTGGACCACATCTTCCTCCGCGCCCCTTCGGAAGCAGCCCACACCACGGAGGTGCGCTCCGACTCCAGTTTCCCATCTGACCACCTACCCGTGACTGCCACCCTCCATGACCTCCCGCCAGCGCCCCAATTGGTGTGCCCTTCGAAAAAGGGCCGCTTCCCCATCCCGCGGGAGCCCCTCGCCAGCCAGCTCCGTACCCTCAACGACACTTTTCGGGCCGAACTCACTACGCCGCCCCCAGGCGCGCCCCACACGCAGCCACGCTATACCGAGGTGACCTCAGCGCTATACGCCGCAGCTACGGCTGCCTACGGGCCCCCCGTCCCCAGCCAGCCGGTGCCATCGACGATACGTGTCCACGTCACCAACCTTCAACGCTACACCCTCGCCTACCCGGATTGGGCATCCCAATCGTCGCACCTCGTGGAGGTCGCCCGCCTCAAAGAACGCATCCGAGCGGCCTGGGACGTTCTCCTTCTGGAGAAGGATGTAGGGCTGGCGCCCCTACCCGCTGCCCCTGGCCAGCCCACCAAAGTGGACTACCGCCGCGCGTTAGGGGCGCGCTATGTACCCCCGGCGGATCCGGTCTACGTGGTAGGCGTCCCGGTACCTCTCCATCAACAAGCCGCCGTTGCGTTGGACCAGCTGCGCCAAAGGCACCTTGCCCCTCTTGAGGCGCTCTCACTCGCGCAAGTCCGGACCATCACGGGATGGGAGGGCAGGCCGCTCGGCCCACCACCCAACGCCACCACCGCGAACCTGCGAGCCATCATCCGCCGGGCGGCGGCCACTGTGCCGTACCACGATTTACTGGAGTACCGGCTGTTCGGACCATTGGAGGATGCCCAATTTGCGACGATCGTGGACCTGATCAATAGTATTCTCCGTGGGGTACCCGTGCCCCAGGCACACTCTGCAGATTTCATCAACCTTCCGAAAAAGGCGCCGCACGGCCCCATTGCAAACGGCAGGCCGCTGACCAATCTGGCCACGATATGGAAACTCACGGCCGCCCTCATCAAAGACCACTACCAGCCCCGCCTGGTTCAGGGCGGCATCCTGCCGCCCTACCAGTTCGGGATGTCCCCGCACTGCTCCTCCGTGGAGCTACTCCGCGTCCTACACGATGTATGGTGGGACCGCTGGCGCAGGCGCCTCGAAGCGTGGGTCCTGTCGGACGATGTCCGCCACGCGTATGGCTCCATCAACCACACCACCGAGTACGCCGTCCTCACCGCCGCAGGGATCTCCCCAGCCGACGCCGCGACCCTTCAGCACCATGACCGCGCCCTTGAGGTGCACATGGGGGGGGCTGACGGTCGCTCTCCGTCCTCCACCCGGTTGGGGGCCGGCACGGGGCAAGGGTGCCCCGTGTCCGGCATGAAGTACTGCATATATGGCGAAGTTCGGGGGCACGAGGCCTGCCGTTCCGTCCCCCCCACCGACACCCCCGCGGGCCCGCTGAACCGGGTTCTCCTGATGGATGATACCCAGTGGCTGCCCGGCGACCGTTGCCACTTGCCCGCCCTCGCCAGCGGCATTGAGAGGGCGGGCCACCTCACCAACCTCCACTCTGACCCGACCAAAACAGTCTTGGTCGGCAATGACATGCGCGATGGTCAGGTCTATTTCCTCAACGACACGGTATACCTCAATGGTCACCCCGTGCGCTGTGCCACGAGCCAGGACTACGTCCGCGTCCTTGGCCGCCATGCCCTTCCCCACCTCTTCCATCCCGTCGACTCCAGGCGCCTGTTCTCGGGCACCCGCGCTGCGTGCCGGGCGCTCCGCGCCCCGCGACTCCCCGCCCACTACCCCCTCGCCATGTATACCGCCAAGTGTCATGGGACGGTCAACTGGTTTACCAGTGTCCGCCCCCCCTCCTACGGGGCCCTGCGCGTGCTGGACGCCATGACCGCCTCGGCCATGCGCGCCACCGCTGGGTGGGCCCTCTCCGCCTCTGCTCACTTCCTCCGCGAGGTCCCCGAAGGGGGAGTCGGTATCCCCCCGGCGCCGGTCGTTGGGTTTACTAACTTCTTCGGCGTCTACATCCGGCACCTGAACCACCCCAACCCCCTGGTCTGCCGGTCCACGCCCCACGGGCTCCTGACTGCCCTCTGGCGTTTCCATCCTTCCCAGCCCTGCCTCACCCCAGAGCTCGGGCTCCGGTTCACCGCACACCCCACGGACCACGATCCGTTTGTTGCCCTGTGCCACCGGTGCGACAACGCCATCCACTTGCCCCCTGACAGCCATCTGCCACATCACACCCCCCATGTGCTGGCCCTGTCGTCACCCGGACTCGAGGTCCAGGACACCCACGCGTGGATGCTTGCAGGCCATCGCAGTACAGAGGACGCGCGACGGAAGGGGTGGCCCCGGGCCTCGCCCCGCCCCACTCCGCCGGTCGGCACCGTCCCCCCGGTTAGGCGCTGCCAAGCGGTGACTGCGACAGTCCGCACGTTCTCCTGGCTCCTTGAGAACTATGGGATCCTCCACGACGCGTCGTGGTGCCCGAAGACCCGGCGCTGCGGCGGGGCAGTGGCGGTGTTCTGCCCCGTCACCCTCCGGTACCAGGTGTACCCCGTCCCCATCCCCTTGAGGCTGGACAACGCCTACACGGCGGAGCTGTACACGGCATGGGTGGCCCTCACCGCCAGGGGGCCTTCAGCCGACCCTGCCATCGGCTTCCGGTCCGGTGCGTGGCACTTTGCGGACTGCAAAGGGTACATCACAGCGCAGGAAGGGCGCCGCGAGCCGGAGGACTCGCTACAAGGAGATCTCATAAGATCGTGTCGCGACATGGCCCACGGTCACGCCCCTCCCCGTCACCTCCATTCCCATATCGCCGGCACTTGGCTCGATGCCTTGCTGGACCAGGTGGACGAGGCGGCAGGGCGAGCTGCGGACACCTGCCCAGACGCCGTGGGATGGCTCGGCCCCGTACAGCAGCCCCGCGTCTGCTTCTCCCACGCGGGCCTCCAGGTCCACGACGCCGTGCCCCACGCGCGCCGCGCCTTGCTCGCCTCCCACCACGCCTACTCTGCGTCCCCCCCGCCTCAGCGCCGCCCCGCCCTCAACGAGTACGCCAACGTCGTCAGCCACGGCCTCATCACATGGGGGGACCACCTAACGGTCACCGGCATCCGCCTCTCCCTGTTCCCCCCGAGGGACGCGTCCTGCCCCCTCTGCAACATGCCCGCCTCCGGGGACCACATCCTCTCATGCCCGCTAGACCCGCTCATCCGCGCCCACTACCATCGGTGGCTTGCGGCCCGACTCTCTCAGAGGTGCCATGCCTGGCGCCACTGTACGCCCACTGCTTGGGGCACCCTCGTCCTTTGGGGGGATGAGCCGTTCATACTGGCTGTGGATGGCTCCCCGGCCCACCACACCATCGCAACCTACACTATTGGTCGTCTCGGGGCCATCTCCACGCCACACAGGGATGCCTTGCTGCACAGAGGTCTGCGTCATGCGCGTCTCCGTCGCCTGCTCTGCGACGTCGTTCTCACTACCGTCCTCCTACATAAGCGGCACGCGGTGCCCGTCCTACCTCTTGCCGACCACTTCTCCCCCCTGCCGCGGGTCCCCGTGAACCAGTCCCTCGCCAACAACCCACCGCCAGAGTGGTATCACGTTACCAACTGGGCCCCAACGCCCGGTTCGGGCAGGTGGCCGGCCTGGGACGTCCTCCTAGGACTCTGGCTATCAGGGGACCTCCTCCTGGCCCCTAAGGTGAAGTCTGTCATCTCCACCCGGAACAGGCACAGTCCGTACCGCGTCCTGTATGTGTACAACGAGACGAACCAGATTCCGCCGGCCGTGCGGCAGGAGATTGAGCTGAATGCCCATGACGTGATCATCTTGGACAGTCTCGGACGGCACGGGCTTGCCCCCCATCTCCCGGATCGACGCCGCCTCTGGGCCATCCATTACGGTGGCAATGGACGGAGCCTGGAGGCCGGCCTGTGTGGAGATGTGATCCCCTCGTGGTGTGCCGCACTACATTCCGCGTTCTCGGCCATCCTCACTGCGGCTTCCCAAGGACCCCGCACGGTCTTCAAGGACATGCAGCTGGCCGTGGGACGGCCCGCCCCGTGGCCTGGTCCCCTGCCGTGACCCGTCCTCGACCTCACGCGCCCGGACCGCTCCGGTGCAGCGCGCAGTCGTGCCGGGCCGCACTCCTTGTCTGGCGGCGTTCTAAGTCGGAGGTGATGCCCCGGGAGACCCACATCTTCCGTGCCCGTTGATCTTGGAACGCTGACTCGGGTGGATCCAGGACAGGTCGGAGCGGTTGGTGGCCGGAACCGGAGAGCAGATCGAACCGTAGCGTTGTCGTACACCGACGTTGTGACCCAGACGGCCTGCTGGGAGGAGCGTTCTCAGGTGTGCGACGAGATTCGTCTTACTCTAGCGGAGGTAAGACGGAGGACTCCCTCGGCAGTGCCTGCGTGGGGCCCCCGGGGGACGACGCCAAGGCTCACCGTACGTGGGACCGCGGCAGGCGCTCCTCCTCCTCCTCCCCCCCCCCCCCAGGCAGTGAGGCAGTGCATTGCAGGAGTTGCACTGCCCACTGCCCCCAGGCAGTGGGGCAGTGCATTGCAGGAGTTGCACTGCCCACTGCCCCCAGGCAGTGGGGCAGTGCATTGCAGGAGTTACGCTGCCCACTATCCCCAAGCAGGGGGGCAGTGCATTGCAGGAGTTGCACTGCCCACTGCCCCCAGGCAGTGGCGCAGTGCATTGCAGGAGTTGCACTGCCTGCTACCCGAGGACAGTGAGGCAGTGCATAGCAGGAGTTGCACTGCCCACTGCCCCCAGGCAGTGCGGCAGTGCATTGCAGGAGTTGCACTGTCCACTGCCCCCAAGGCAATGAGGCAGTGCATTGCAAGAGTTACGCTGCCCACTGTCCCCAGGCAGGGGGTCAGTGCATTGCACGAGTTGCACTGCCCACTGCCCCCAGGCAGTGGGGCAGTGCATTGCAAGAGTTGCACTGCCTACTGCCTGAGGACAGTGAGGCAGCGCATAGCAGGAGCTGCACTGTCCACTGCCCCCAGGCAGTGAGGCAGTGCATTGCAGGAGTTGCACTGCCCACTGCCCCCAGGCAATGGGGCAGTGCATTGCAGGAGTTGCACTGCCCACTGCTCCCAGGCAGTGAGGCCGTGCATTGCAGGAGTTGCACTGCCCACCGCCCCCAGGGCCGTGAGGCAGTGCATTGCGGGAGTTGCACTGCCCACTGCCCCCAGGGCAGTGAGGCAGTGCGTTGCAGGAGCTGCACTGTCCACTGCCCCCAGGCAGTAAGGCAGTGCATTGCAGGAGTTGCACTGTCCACTGCCCCCAGGCAGTGGGGCAGTGCATTGCAGGAGTTGCACTGCCCACTGCTCCCAGGCAGTGGGGCAGTGCATTGCAGGAGTTGCACTGTCCACTGCCCCCAGGCAGTGAGGCAGTGCATTGCAGGAGTTACGCTGCCCACTGCCCCCGGGCAGTAAAGCAGTGCATTGCAGGAGTTACGCTGTCCATTGCCCCCAGGCATTCGGGCAGTGCATTGCAGGAGTTGCACTTTCCACTGGCCCAGGGCAGTGAGGCAGGGCATAGCAGGAGTTGCAGTGCCCACTGCCCCCAGGCAGTGAGGCAGTGCATTGCAGGAGTTGCACTGCCCACTGCCCCCAGGCAGTGAGGCAATGCATTGCAGGCTATCCACTGTCCACTTCCCCCAGGGCAGTGAGGCAGTGCATTGCAGGAGCTGCACTGTCCACCAGCCCCGGGCAGTGAGGCAGTGCATTGTAGGAGTTGCACTGCCCACTGCCCCCAGGGCAGTGAGGCAGTGCGTTGCCGGAGCTGCACTGTCCACTGCCCCCAGGCAGTAAGGCAGTGCATTGCACGAGTTGTACTGCCCACTGCCCCCAGGCAGTAAGGCAGTGCATTGCAGGAGTTACGCTGCCCCCTGCCCCCAGACAGTGAGGCAGTGCATTGCAGGAGTTGCACTGTCCACTGGCCCAGGGCAGTGAGGCAGGGCATAGCAGGAGTTGCACTGCCCACTGCCCCCAGGCAGTCAGGCAGTGCATTGCAGGAGTTGCACTGCCCACTGCCCCCAGGCAGTGAGGCAATGCATTGCAGGCTATCCACTGTCCACTTCCCCCAGGGCAGTGAGGCAGTGCATTGTAGGAGTTGCACTGCCCACTGCCCCCAGGGCAGTGAGGCAGTGCATTGCAGGAGTTGCACTGTCCACTGCCCCCAGGCAGTGAGGCAGTGCATTGCAGGAGTTGCACTGCCCACTGCCCCCAGGCAGTGGGGCAGTGCATTGCAGGAGTTGCACCGCCCACTGCCCCCAGGCAGTGGGGCGGTGCATTGCAGGAGTTACGCTGCCCACTATCCCCAGGCAGGGGGGCAGTGCATTGCAGGAGTTGCACTGCCCACTGCCCCCAGGCAGTGGGGCAGTGCATTGCAGGAGTTGCACTGCCTGCTGCCCGAGAACAGTGAGGCAGTGCATAGCAGGAGTTGCACTGCCCACTGCCCCCAGGCAGTGCGGCAGTGCATTGCAGGAGTTACGCTGCCCACTGTCCCCAGGCAGGGGGTCAGTGCATTGCACGAGTTGCACTGCCCACTGCCCCCAGGCAGAGGGGCAGTGCATTGCAAGAGTTGCAATGCCTACTGCCCGAGGACAGTGAGGCAGCGCATAGCAGGAGCTGCACTGTCCACTGCCCCCAGGCAGTGAGGCAGTGCATTGCAGGAGTTGCACTGCCCACTGCTCCCAGGCAGTGAGGCCGTGCATTGCAGGAGTTGCACTGCCCACCGCCCCCAGGGCAGTGAGGCAGTGCGTTGCAGGAGCTGCACTGTCCACTGCCCCCAGGCAGTGAGGCAGTGCATTGCAGGAGTTGCACTGCCCACTGTCCCCAGGCGGGGGGGCAATGCATTGCAGGAGCTGCACTGCCCACTGCCCCCAGGCAGTGGGGCAGTGCATTGCAGGAGTTCCACTGCCCACTGCCCCAGGGCAGTGGGGCAGTGCATTGCAGGAGTTGCACTGCCCGCTGCCCCCAGGGCAGTGAGGCAGTGCATTGCAGGAGTTGCACTGCCCACTGCCCCCAGGGCAGCGGGGCAGTGCATTGCAGGAGTTGCACTGCCCACTGTCCCCAGGCAGGGGGGCAATGCATTGCAGGAGTTGCACTGCCCACTGCCCCCAGGCAGTGAGGCAGTGCATTGCACGAGTTGCACTGCCCACTGCCCCCAGGGCAGCGGGGCAGTGCATTGCAGGAATTGCACTGCCCACTGCTCCCAGGCAGTGAGGCCGTGCATTGCAGGAGTTGCACTGCCCACTGCCCCCAGGGCAGTGAGGCAGTGCATTGCAGGAGTTGTACTGTCCACTGCCCCCAGGCAGTGGGGCAGTGCATTGCAGGAGTTGCACTGCCCACTGCTCCCAGGCAGTGAGGCAGTGCATTGCAGGAGTTGCGCTGTCCACTGCCCCCAGGCAGTGAGGCAGTGCATTGCAGGAGTTGCACTGCCCAATGCCCCCAGGGCAGTGGGCGAGTGCATTGCAGGAGTTCCACTGCCCACTGCCCCCAGGGCAATGAGGCAGTGCATTGCAAGAGTTCCACTTCCCATTGTCCCCAGGCAGTGGGGCAGTGCATTGCAGGAGTTACGCTGCCCACTGCCCCCAGGCGGGGGCGCAGTGCATTGCAGGAGTTCCACTGCCCACTGCCCCCAGGCAGTGAGGCAGTGCATTGCAGGAGTTGCGCTGTCCACTGCCCCCAGGCAGTGGGGCAGTGCATTGCAGGAGTTACGCTGCCCACTGCCCCCAGGCGGGGGCGCAGTGCATTGCAGGAGTTGCACTGCCCACTGCCCCTAGGCATTGGGGCAGTGCATTGCAGGAGTTGCACTGCCTACTGCCGGAGGACAGTGAGGCAGTGCATAGCAGGAGTTGCACTGCCCACTGCCCCCGGGCAGTGCGGCAGTGCATTGCAGGAGTTGCACTGTCCACTGCCCCCAGGCAGAGAGGCAGTGCATTGCAGCAGTTGCGGTGTCCACTGCCCCCAGGCAGTGAGGCAGTGCATTGCAGGAGTTGCACTGCCCACTGCCCCCAGGCAGTGAGGCAGTGCATTGCAGGAGTTGCACTGTCCATTGCCCCCAGGCAGTGAGGCAGTGCATTGCAGGAGTTCCACTGCCCACTGCCCCCAGGCAGTGGGGCAGTGCATTGCAGGAGTTGCACTGCCCACTGCTCCCAGGCAGTGAGGCAGCGCATTGCAGGAGTTGCACTGCCCACTGCCCCCAGGCAGTGAGGCAGTGCATTGCAGGAGTTGCACTGCCCACTGCTCCCAGGGCAGTGAGGCAGTGCATTGCACGAGTTGCACTGCCCACTACCCCCAGGCAGTGGGGCAGTGCATTGCGGGAGTTGCACTGCCCACTGCCCCCAGGCAGTGAGGCAGTGCATTGCAGGAGTTGCGCTGTCCACTGCCCCCAGGCAGTGAGGCAGTGCATTGCACGAGTTGCACTGCCCACTGCCCCCAGGGCAGTGGGGCAGTGCATTGCAGGAGTTCCACTGCCGACTGCCCCAGGGCAGTGGGGCAGTGCATTGCAGGAGTTGCACTGCCCACTGCCCCCAGGCAGTGGGGCATTGCATTGCAGGAGTTACGCCGCCCACTGTCCCCTGGCGGGGGGCCAGTGCATTGCAGGAGTTGCACTGCCCACTGCCCCCAGGCAGTGGGGTAGTGCATTGCACGAGTTGCACTGCCTACTGCCCGAGGACAGTGAGGCAGTGCATAGCAGGAGTTGCACTGCCCACTGCCCCCAGGCAGTGCGGCAGTGCATTGCAGGAGTTGCACTGTCCACTGCCCCCAGGCAGAGAGGCAGTGCATTGCAGGAGTTGCACTGTCCACTGCCCCCAGGCAGTGAGGCAGTGCATTGCAGGAGTTGCACTGCCCACTGCCCCCAGGCAGTGGGGCAGTGCATTGCAGGAGTTGCACTGCCCACTGCTCCCAGGCAGTGAGGCAGCGCATTGCATAGTAGGAGTTGCACTGCCCACTGCCCCCAGGCAGTGGGGCAGTGCATTGCACGAGTTGCACTGCCTACTGCCCGAGGACAGTGAGGCAGTGCATTGCAAGAGTTGCGCTGTCCACTGCCCCCAGGCAGTGAGACAGTGCATTGCAGGGGTTGCACTGTCCACTGCCCCCAGGGCAGCGAGGCAGTGCATTGCAGGAGTTGCACTGCCCACTGCCCCCAGGCAGTGGGGCAGTGCATTGCACGAGTTGCACTGCCTACTGCCCGAGGACAGTGAGGCAGTGCATTGCAAGAGTTGCGCTGTCCACTGCCCCCAGGCAGTGAGACAGTGCATTGCAGGGGTTGCACTGTCCACTGCCCCCAGGGCAGCGAGGCAGTGCATTGCAGGAGTTGCACTGTCCACTGCCCCCAGGCAGTGAGGCAGTGCATTGCAGGAGTTGCACTGCCCACTGCCCCCAGGCAGTAGGGCAGTGCATTGCAGGAGTTGCACTGCCCACTGTCCCCAGGCAGTGAGGCAGCGCATTGCAGGAGTTGCGCTGTCCACTGCCCCCAGGCAGTGAGGCAGTGCATTGCAGGAGTTGCACTGCCCACTGCCCCCAGGGCAGTGAGGCAGTGCATTGCAGGAGTTCCGCTGCCCACTGCCCCAGGGCAGTGGGGCAGTGCATTGCAGGAGTTGCACTGTCCACTGCCCCCAGGGCAGTGAGGCAGTGCATTGCAGGAGCTGCACTGTCCACTGCCCCGAGGCAGTGAGGCAGTGCATTGCAGGAGTTGCACTGCCCACTGCCCCCAGGCAGTGGGGCAGTGCATTGCAGGGGTTGCACTGCCCACTGCTCCCAGGCAGTGAGGCAGCGCATTGCAAGAGGAGAAGGAGGAGGAGGAGCGCCTGCCTTGGTCCCACGTATGGTGAGCCGTGGCGTCGTCCCTCGGGGGCCCCACGCAGGCTCTGCCGAGGGAGTCCTCCGTCTTACCTCCGCTACAGTAAGACGAATCTCGTCGCACACCTGAGAACGCTCCTCCCAGCAGGCCGTCTGGGTCACAGCGTCGGCGTACCACAACGCTACGGTCCGATCTGCTCTGCGGTCCCGGCCACCAACCGCTCCGAACTCTCCTGGATCCACCCGAGTCAGCGTTCCAAGATCAACGGGCACGGAAGATGTGGGTCTCCCGGGGCATCACCCCCGACTTAGAACGTCGCCAGACAAGGAGCGCGGTCTGGCACGACTGCGCGCTGCACCGGAACGGTCCGGGCGCGTGAGATCGAGGATGGGTCACAGGCGGGGACAGGGCCACGGGGCGGGCCGTCCCAGGGCCACCTGCATGTCCTTGAAGACCGTGCGGGGTGCGGGAGTTGCGCTGTCCACTGCCCCCAGGCAGTGAGGCAGTGCATTGCAGGAGGTGCACTGCCCACTGCCCCAAGGGCAGTGGGGCAGTGCATTGCACAAGTTCCACTGCCCCCTGCCCCAGGGCAGTGGGGCGGTGCATTGCAGGAGTTTCACTGTCCACTGCCCCCAGGCGGTGAGGCAGTGCATTGCAGGAGTTGCACCGCCCACTGCCCCCAGACAGTGAGGCAGTGCATTGCAGGAGTTGCACTGCCTACTGCCCGAGGACAGTGAGGCAGTGCATAGCAGGAGCTGCACTGCCCACTGCTCCCACGGACTGAGGCCGTGCATTGCAAGAGTTGCACTGCCCACTGCCCCCAGGGCAGTGAGGCAGTGCGTTGCAGGAGCTGCACTGTCCACTGCCCCCAGGCAGTAAGGCAGTGCATTGCAGGAGTTGCACTGTCCACTGCCCCCAGGCAGTGAGGCAGTGCATTGCAGGAGTTGCACTGCCCACTGCCCCCAGGCAGTGGGGCAGTGCATTGCAGGAGTTGCGCTGTCCACTGCCCCCAGGCAGTGAGGCAGTGCATTGCAGGAGTTGCACTGCCCACTGCCCCCAGGCAGTAAGGCAGTGCATTGCAGGAGTTGCACTGTCCACTGCCCCCACGGCAGTGAGGCAGTGCATTGCAAGAGTTACGCTGCCCACCGTCCCTAGGCAGGGGGGCAGTGCATTGCAGGAGTTGCACTGCCCATTGCCCCCAGGCAGTGAGGCAGTGCACTGCAGGAGCTGCACTGCCCACTGCCCCCAGGCACTGGGGCAGTGCATTGCAGGAGTTACGCTACCCACTGTCCCCAGGCGGGGGGGCAGTGCATTGCAGGAGTTGCACTGCCCACTGCCCCCAGGCAGTGGGGTAGTGCATTGCAGGAGTTGCACTGTCCACTGCCCCCAGGCAGTGCGGCACTGCATTGCAGGAGTTGCACTGTCCACTGCCCCCAGGCAGAGAGGCGGTGCATTGCAGGAGTTACGCTGCCCACTGTCCCCAGGCAGGGGGGCAGTGCATTGCAGGAGTTGCAGTGCCCACTACCCCCAGGCAGTGCGGCAGTGCATTGCAGGAGTTGCACTAACCACTGCCCCCAAGCACTGAGGCAGTGCATTGCAGGAGTTGCACTGTTCACTGCTCCCAGGGCAGTGAGAGAGGGCATTGCAGGAGTTGCGCTGTCCACTGCCCCCAGGCAGAGAGGCAGTGCATTGCAGGAGTTACGCTGCCCACTCTCCCCAGGCAGTGAGGCAGTGCATTGCAGGAGTTGCACTGCCCACTGCCTCCAGGGCAGTGAGGCAGTGCATTGCAGGAGCTGCACTGTCCACTGCCCCCAGGCAGTGAGGCAGTGCATTGCAGGAGTTGCACTGTTCACTGCTCCCAGGCAGTGCGGCAGTGCATTGCAGGAGTTGCACTGCCCACTGCTCCGAGGCAGTGAGGCAGCGCATTGCATCAGTTCCGCTGTCCACTGCCCCCAGGCAGTGAGGCACTGCATTGCAGGAGTTGCACTGCCCACTGCCCCCAGAGCAGTGGGGCAGTGCATTGCAGCAGTTCCACTGCACACTGCCACAGGTTAGTGAGGCAGTGCGTTGCAGGAGCTGCACTGTCCACTGCCCCCAGGCGGTGAGGCAGTGCATTGCAGAACTTGCATTGCCCACTGCCCCCAGGCAGTGAGGCAATGCATTGCAGGAGTTGCACTGCCCACTGCCCCCAAGCAGTGGGGCAGTGCATTGCAGGAGTTGCAGTGCCCACTGCCCCCAGGCAGTGAGGCAGTGCATTGCAGGAGTTGCACTGCCTACTGCCCCAGGGCGGTGAGGCAGTGCATTGCAGGAGTTGTACTGCCCACTGCTCCCAGGCAGTGAGGCAGTGCATTGCAGGAGTTGCGATGTCCACTGCCCCCAGGCAGTGAGGCAGTGCATTGCAGGAGTTGCACTGTCCACTGCCCCCAGGGCAGTGAGGCAGTGCGTTGCAGGAGCTGCACTGTCCAATGCCCCCAGGCAGTAAGGCAGTGCATTGCAGGAGTTGCGCTGACCACTGCCCCCAGGGCAGTGGGGCAGTGCATTGCAGGAGTTCCACTGACCACTGCCCCAGGGCAGTGGGGCAGTGCATTGCAGGAGTTGCACTGCCCACTGCTCCCAGGCAGTGAGGCAGTGCATTGCAGGAGTTGCACTGCCCACTGCCCCCAGGCAGTGAGGCAGTGCATTGCAGGAGTTGCACTGCCGACTGCCGCAAGGTAGTGGGGCAGTGCATTGCAGGAGTTCCACTGCCCACTGCCCCCAGGCAGTGAGGCAGTGCATTGCAGGAGTTGCACTGCCCACTGCCCCCAGGCAGTGGGGCAGTGCATTGCAGGAGTTGCACTGTCCACTGCTCCCATGCAGTGAGGCAGTGCATTGCAGGAGTTGCACTGCCCACTGCCCCCGGGGCAGTGGGGCAGTGCATTGCAGGAGTTGCACTGCCCACTGCCGCAAGGTAGTGGGGCAGTGCATTGCAGGAGTTCCACTGCCCACTGCCCCCAGGCAGTGAGGCAGTGCATTGCAGGAGTTGCACTGCCCACTGCCCCCAGGCAGTGGGGCAGTGCATTGCAGGAGTTGCACTGTCCACTGCTCCCATGCAGTGAGGCAGTGCATTGCAGGAGTTGCACTGCCCACTGCCCCCGGGGCAGTGGGGCAGTGCATTGCAGGAGTTCCACTGCCCACTGCCCCAGGGCAGTGGGGCAGTGTATTGCAGGAGTTGCACTGCCCACTGCCCCCAGGGCAGTGAGGCAGTGCATTGCAGGAGTTGCATTGTCCACTGCCCCCAGGGCAGTGAGGCAGTGCATTGCAGGAGCTGCACTGTCCACTGCCCCGAGGCAGTGAGGCAGTGCATTGCAGGAGTTGCACTGCCCACTGCCCCCAGGCAGTGGGGCAGTGCATTGCAGGGGTTGCACTGCCCACCGCTCCCAGGCAGTGAGGCAGCGCATTGCAGGAGGAGAAGGAGGAGGAGGAGCGCCTGCCTTGGTCCCACGTATGGTGAGCCGTGGCGTCGTCCCTCGGGGGCCCCACGCAGGCTCTGCCGAGGGAGTCCTCCGTCTTACCTCCGCTACAGTAAGACGAATCTCGTCGCACACCTGAGAACGCTCCTCCTAGCAGGCCGTCTGGGTCACAGCGTCGGCGTACCACAACGCTACGGTCCGATCTGCTCTGCGGTCCCGGCCACCAACCGCTCCGAACTCTCCTGGATCCACCCGAGTCAGCGTTCCAAGATCAACGGGCACGGAAGATGTGGGTCTCCCGGGGCATCACCCCCGACTTAGAACGTCGCCAGACAAGGAGCGCGGTCTGGCACGACTGCGCGCTGCACCGGAACGGTCCGGGCGCGTGAGATCGAGGATGGGTCACAGGCGGGGACAGGGCCACGGGGCGGGCCGTCCCAGGGCCACCTGCATGTCCTTGAAGACCGTGCGGGGTGCGGGAGTTGCGCTGTCCACTGCCCCCAGGCAGTGAGGCAGTGCATTGCAGGAGGTGCACTGCCCACTGCCCCAAGGGCAGTGGGGCAGTGCATTGCACGATTTCCACTGCCCCCTGCCCCAGGGCAGTGGGGCGGTGCATTGCAGGAGTTTCACTGTCCACTGCCCCCAGGCGGTGAGGCAGTGCATTGCAGGAGTTGCACTGCCCACTGCCCCCAGACAGTGAGGCAGTGCATTGCAGGAGTTGCACTGCCTACTGCCCGAGGACAGTGAGGCAGTGCATAGCAGGAGCTGCACTGCCCACTGCTCCCACGGACTGAGGCCGTGCATTGCAGGAGTTGCACTGCCCACTGCCCCCAGGGCAGTGAGGCAGTGCGTTGCAGGAGCTGCACTGTCCACTGCCCCCAGGCAGTAAGGCAGTGCATTGCAGGAGTTGCACTGTCCACTGCCCCCAGGCAGTGAGGCAGTGCATTGCAGGAGTTGCACTGCCCACTGCCCCCAGGCAGGGGGGCAGTGCATTGCAGGAGTTGCGATGTCCACTGCCCCCAGGCAGTGAGGCAGTGCATTGCAGGAGTTGCACTGCCCACTGCCCCCAGGCAGTAAGGCAGTGCATTGCAGGAGTTGCACTGTCCACTGCCCCCACGGCAGTGAGGCAGTGCATTGCAAGAGTTACGCTGCCCACCGTCCCTAGGCAGGGGGGCAGTGCATTGCAGGAGTTGCACTGCCCATTGCCCCCAAGCAGTGAGGCAGTGCACTGCAGGAGCTGCACTGCCCACTGCCCCCAGGCAGTGGGGCAGTGCATTGCAGGAGTTACGCTACCCACTGTCCCCAGGCGGGGGGGCAGTGCATTGCAGGAGTTGCACTGCCCACTGCCCCCAGGCAGTGGGGTAGTGCATTGCAGGAGTTGCACTGTCCACTGCCCCCAGGCAGTGCGGCACTGCATTGCAGGAGTTGCACTGTCCACTGCCCCCAGGCAGAGAGGCGGTGCATTGCAGGAGTTACGCTGCCCACTGTCCCCAGGCAGTGAGGCAGTGCATTGCATAGTAGGAGTTGCACTGCCCACTGCCCCCAGGCAGTGCGGCAGTGCATTGCAGGAGTTGCACTGTCCACTGCCCCCAGGCAGAGAGGCAGTGCATTGCAGGAGTTACGCTGCCCACTGTCCCCAGGCAGGGGGGCAGTGCATTGCAGGAGTTGCAGTGCCCACTACCCCCAGGCAGTGCGGCAGTGCATTGCAGGAGTTGCACTAACCACTGCCCCCAAGCACTGAGGCAGTGCATTGCAGGGGTTGCACTGTCCACTGCCCCCAGGGCAGTGAGAGAGGGCATTGCAGGAGTTGCGCTGTCCACTGCCCCCAGGCAGAGAGGCAGTGCATTGCAGGAGTTACGCTGCCCACTCTCCCCAGGCAGTGAGGCAGTGCATTGCAGGAGTTGCACTGCCCACTGCCTCCAGGGCAGTGAGGCAGTGCATTGCAGGAGCCGCACTGTCCACTGCCCCCAGGCAGTGAGGCAGTGCATTGCAGGAGTTGCACTGTTCACTGCTCCCAGGCAGTGCGGCAGTGCATTGCAGGAGTTGCACTGCCCACTGCTCCGAGGCAGTGAGGCAGCGCATTGCATCAGTTCCGCTGTCCACTGCCCCCAGGCAGTGAGGCACTGCATTGCAGGAGTTGCACTGCCCACTGCCCCCAGAGCAGTGGGGCAGTGCATTGCAGCAGTTCCACTGCACACTGCCACACGTTAGTGGGGCAGTGCATTGCAGGAGTTGCACTGCCCACTGCCCCCAGGGCAGTGAGGCAGTGCGTTGCAGGAGCTGCACTGTCCACTGCCCCCAGGCGGTGAGGCAGTGCATCGCAGAACTTGCATTGCCCACTGCCCCCAGGCAGTGAGGCAATGCATTGCAGGAGTTGCACTGCCCACTGCCCCCAAGCAGTGGGGCAGTGCATTGCAGGAGTTGCAGTGCCCACTGCCCCCAGGCAGTGAGGCAGTGCATTGCAGGAGTTGCACTGCCTACTGCCCCAGGGCGGTGAGGCAGTGCATTGCAGGAGTTGTACTGCCCACTGCTCCCAGGCAGTGAGGCAGTGCATTGCAGGAGTTGCGATGTCCACTGCCCCCAGGCAGGGAGGCAGTGCATTGCAGGAGTTGCACTGTCCACTGCCCCCAGGGCAGTGAGGCAGTGCGTTGCAGGAGCTGCACTGTCCAATGCCCCCAGGCAGTAAGGCAGTGCATTGCAGGAGTTGCGCTGACCACTGCCCCCAGGGCAGTGGGGCAGTGCATTGCAGGAGTTCCACTGACCACTGCCCCAGGGCAGTGGGGCAGTGCATTGCAGGAGTTGCACTGCCCACTGCTCCCAGGCAGTGAGGCAGTGCATTGCAGGAGTTGCACTGCCCACTGCCCCCAGGCAGTGAGGCAGTGCATTGCAGGAGTTGCACTGCCCACTGCCGCAAGGTAGTGGGGCAGTGCATTGCAGGAGTTCCACTGCCCACTGCCCCCAGGCAGTGAGGCAGTGCATTGCAGGAGTTGCACTGCCCACTGCCCCCAGGCAGTGGGGCAGTGCATTGCAGGAGTTGCACTGTCCACTGCTCCCATGCAGTGAGGCAGTGCATTGCAGGAGTTGCACTGCCCACTGCCCCCGGGGCAGTGGGGCAGTGCATTGCAGGAGTTCCACTGCCCACTGCCCCAGGGCAGTGGGGCAGTGTATTGCAGGAGTTGCACTGCCCACTGCCCCCAGGGCAGTGAGGCAGTGCATTGCAGGAGTTGCATTGTCCACTGCCCCCAGGTAGTGAGGCAGTGCATTGCAGGAGTTCCGCTGCCCACTGTCCCAAGGCAGGGGGGCAGTGCATTGCAAGAAGGGCACTGTCCACTGCCCCCAGGCAGTGAGGCAGTGCATTGCAGGAGTTGCGCTGTCCACTGCCCCTAGGCAGTGAGGCAGTGCATTGCAGGAGTTCCGCTGCCCACTGTCCCAAGGCAGGGGGGCAGTGCATTGCAAGAAGGGCACTGTCCACTGCCCCCAGGCAGTGGGGCAGTGCATTGCAGGAGTTGCACTGCCCACTGCCCCCGGGGCAGTGGGGCAGTGCATTGCAGGAGTTCCACTGCCCACTGCCCCAGGGCAGTGGGGCAGTGTATTGCAGGAGTTGCACTGCCCACTGCCCCCAGGGCAGTGAGGCAGTGCATTGCAGGAGTTGCATTGTCCACTGCCCCCAGGTAGTGAGGCAGTGCATTGCAGGAGTTCCGCTGCCCACTGTCCCAAGGCAGGGGGGCAGTGCATTGCAAGAAGGGCACTGTCCACTGCCCCCAGGCAGTGAGGCAGTGCATTGCAGGAGTTGCGCTGTCCACTGCCCCTAGGCAGTGAGGCAGTGCATTGCAGGAGTTGCACTGCCCACTGCCCCCAGGGCAGTGGGGCAGTGCACTGCAGGAGTTCCACTGTCCACTGCCCCAGGGCAGTGTGGGAGTGCATAGCAGGGGTTGCACTGTCCACTGCCCCCAGGGCAGTGAGGCAGTACATTGCAGGAGTTGCACTCCCCATTGCCCCCAGGGCAGTGAGGCAGTGCGTTGCAGGAGCTGCACTGTCCACTGCCCCCAGGGCAGTGGGGCAGTGCATTGCAGGAGTTCCACTGCCCACTGCCCTAGGGCAGTGGGGCAGAGCATTGCAGGAGTTGCACTGCCCACTACAACCAGGCAGTGAGGCAGTGCATTGCAGGAGTTGCGCTGTCCACTGCTCCCAGGCAGTGAGGCAATGCATTGCAGGAGTTGCACTATCCACTGCCCCCAGGCAGTGAGGCAGTGCATTGCAGGAGTTGCACTGCCCACTGGTCCTAGGCGGTGGGGCAGTGCATTGCAGGAGTTGCACTGCCCACTGCTCCCAGGCAGTGAGGCAGTGCATTGCAGGAGTTGCGTCATCCATTGCTCCCAGGCAGTGAGGCAGTGCATTGCAGGAGTTGCGCTGTCCACTGCCCCCAGGGCCATTGCAGGAGTTCCACTGCCCACTGCCCCAGGGCAGTGGGGCAGTGCATTGCAGGAGTTGCACTGCCCACTGCCCCCAGGGCAGTGAGGCAGTACATTGCAGGAGTCGCACTGCCCAATGCCCCCAGGGCAGTGAGGCAGTGCGTTGCAGGAGCTGCACTGTCCACTGCCCCCAGGCAGTGAGGCAGTGCATTGCAGGAGTTGCACTTCCCACTGCTCCCAGGCAGTGAGGCATTGCATTGCAGGAGTTGCACTGCCCACTGCCCCCAGGCAGTGAGGCAGTGCATTGCAGGAGTTGCACTGCCCACTGCCCCCAGGCAGTGAGGCAGTGCATTGCAGGAGTTGCACTGCCTACTGCCCCAGGGCGGTGAGGCAGTGCATTGCAGGAGTTGTACTGCCCACTGCTCCCAGGCAGTGAGGCAGTGCATTGCAGGAGTTGCGCTGTCCACTGCCCCCAGGCAGTGAGGCAGTGCATTGCAGGAGTTCCACTGCCCACTGCCCCAGGGCAGTGGGGCAGTGCATTGCAGGAGTTGCACTGCCCACTGCTCCCAGGCAGTGAGGCAGTGCATTGCAGGAGTTGCACTGCCCACTGCCCCCAGGCAGTGAGGCAGTGCATTGCAGGAGTTGCACTGCCCACTGCCCCCAGGGCAGTGAGGCAGTGCGTTGCAGGAGCTGCACTGTCCACTGCCCCCAGGGAGTGAGGCAGTGCATTGCAGGAGTTCCACTGCCCACTGCCCCCAGGCAGTGGGGCAGTGCATTGCAGGAGTTGCACTGTCCACTGCTCCCATGCAGTGAGGCAGTGCATTGCAGGAGTTGCACTGCCCACTGCCCCGAGGGCAGTGGGGCAGTGCATTGCAGGAGTTCCACTGCCCACTGCCCCAGGGCAGTGGGGCAGTGTATTGCAGGAGTTGCACTGCCCACTGCCCCCAGGGCAGTGAGGCAGTGCATTGCAGGAGTTGCATTCTCCACTGCTCCCAGGTAGTGAGGCAGTGCATTGCAGGAGTTACGCTGCCCACTGTCCCAAGGCAGGGGGGCAGTGCATTGCAAGAGTTGCACTGCCCACTGCTCCCAGGCAGTGAGGCAGTGCATTGCAGGAGTTGCGCTGTCCACTGCCCCTAGGCAGTGAGGCAGTGCATTGCAGGAGTTGCACTGCCCACTGCCCCCAGGGCAGTGGGGCAGTGCACTGCAGGAGTTCCACTGTCCACTGCCCCAGGGCAGTGGGGGAGTGCATTGCAGGGGTTGCACTGTCCACTGCCCCCAGGGCAGTGAGGCAGTACATTGCAGGAGTTGCACTCCCCACTGCCCCCAGGGCAGTGAGGCAGTGCATTGCAGGAGCTGCACTGTCCACTGCAACCAGGCAGTGAGGCAGTGCATTGCATGAGTTGCGCTGTCCACTGCTCCCAGGCAGTGAGGCAGTGCATTGCAGGAGTTGCACTGTCCACTGCCCCCAGGCAGTGAGGCAGTGCATTGCAGGAGTTGCACTGTCCACTGCCCCCAGGCAGTGAGGCAGTGCATTGCAGGAGTTGCACTGCCCACTGCCCCTAGGCAGTGGGGCAGTGCATTGCACGAGTTGCACTGCCCACTGCTCCCAGGCAGTGAGGCAGTGCATTGCAGGAGTTGCGTAGTCCACTGCTCCCAGGCAGTGAGGCAGTGCGTTGCAGGAGTTGCGCTGCCCACCGCCCCCACGGCCATTGCAGGAGTTCCACTGCCCACTGCCCCAGGGCAGTGGGGCAGTGCATTGCAGGAGTTGCACTGCCCACTGCCCCCAGGGCAGTGAGGCAGTACATTGCAGGAGTCGCACTGCCCACTGCCCCCAGGGCAGTGAGGCAGTGCGTTGCAGGAGCTGCACTGTCCACTGCCCCCAGGCAGTGAGGCAGTGCATTGCAGGAGTTGCACTGCCCACTGCCCCCAGGCAATGAGGCAGTGCATTGCAGGAGTTGCACTGCCCACTGCCCCCAGGGCAGTGAGGCAATGCATTGCACGAGCTGCACTGTTCACTGCCCCCAGGGAGTGAGGCAGTGCATTGCAGGAGCTGCGCTGCCCACTGCCCCCAGGCATTGGGGCAGTGCATTGCAGGAGTTGTACTGCCCACTGCTCCCAGGCGTTGAGGCAGTGCATTGCAGGAGTTGCACTGCCCACTGCCCCCAGGCAGTGAGGCAGTGCATTGCAGGAGTTGCACTGCCCACTGCCCCCAGGCAGTGGGGCAGTGCATTGCAGGAGTTGCACTGTCCACTGCCCCCAGGCAGTGAGGCAGTGCATCGCAGGAGTTGCACTGTCCACTGCCCCCAGGCACTGAGGCAGTGCATTGCGGGAGTTGCACTGCCTACTGCCCAAGGGCAGTGAGGCAGTGCATTGCAGGAGTTGCGCTGCCCACTGCCCCCAGGCAGTGAGGCAGTGCATTGCAGGAGTTCCACTGCCCACTGCCCCAAGGCAGTGAGGCAGTGCATTGCAGGAGTTGCACTGCCCACTGCCCCCAGGCAGTGAGGCAGTGCATTGCAGGAGTTGCACTGCCTACTGCCCAAGGGTAGTGTGGAAGTGCATTGCAGGAGTTGCACTGCCCACTGCCCCCAGGGCACTGAGGCAGTGCATTGCAGGAGCTGCACTGTCCACTGCCCCCAGGCAGTGAGGCAGTGCATTGCAGGAGTTGCACTGTCCACTGCCCCGAGGGCGGTGAGGCAGTGCATTGCGGGACTTGCACTGCCCAGTGCCCCCAGGCAGTGGGGCAGTGCGTTGCAGGAGTTGCACTGCCCACTGCCCCCAGGCAGTGAGGCACTGTATTGCAGGATTTGCACTGCCCACTGCTCCCAGGCAGTGAGGCAGTGCATTGCAGGAGTTGCACTGCCCACTGCCCCCAGGGCAGTGAGGCAGTGCATTGCAGGAGTTCCACTGCCCACTGCCCCAGGGCAGTGAGGCATTGCATTGCGGGAGTTTCACTGCCCACTCCCCCTAGGCAGTGAGGCAGTGTATGGCAGGAGTTCCACTGCCCACTGCCCCCAGGCAGTGCATTGCAGGAGTTCCACTGCCCACTGCCCCCAGGCCCTAACCCTAACCCTAACCTGAACCAATGAGACCCTGTGTGACTGCGCGCGGGCGTC
Source organism: Eutreptiella sp. 'Long Island Sound 2002' (assembly GCA_964036045.1). Lineage (NCBI taxonomy): Eukaryota > Euglenozoa > Euglenophyceae > Eutreptiales > Eutreptiaceae > Eutreptiella > Eutreptiella sp. 'Long Island Sound 2002'. Next base: position 24,227,116 of record OZ038392.1, on the reverse strand, counting down.
GGCAGAGCAGTGCCGGCCAAGTGCGGGAGTGCCCTGGTCCGGCTATGCAACAACACACTTACACACAGCTCGCACGCCACACACACAGCCCCGCCCGTTTACCTGTACCCGTGGGTCGACATCTCGGCCATTGCCTTCTGATAACAGCGCCTTCGGCACACCACACCACACCACACCACACCACACCACACCACACCACACCACACCACACCACACCACACCACACCACACCACACCACACCACACCACACCACACCACACCACACCACACCACACCACACCCCCAGACAGCGAGGCAATGCATTGCAAAAGTTCCACTGCCCACTGCCGTTGCAGGAGGTGCACTGCCCACTACCCCCAGGCAGTAAAGCAGTGCATTGGAGGGGGTGCACTGCCCACTGCCCCCATACAGGCAGTCACTGCGTTGCAAGAGTTGCGCTGCCCACTTCCCCTAGGCAGTGGGGCAGTGCGTTGCAGAAGTTCCACATCCCACTGCCCCCAGGCAATGAGGTAGTGCATTGCAAAAGTTGCACTGCCCATTGCCCCCAGGCAGTCAGGCGGTGCATTGCAGGAATTGCACTGCCCACTGCCCCCAGGCAGTGAGGCAGTGTATTGCAGGAGTTGCGATGCCCACTGCCCCCATGCAGTGAGGCAGTGCATTGCAGGAGGTGCAACGCCCATTGCCCCCAAGCAGTGAGGCGGTGCACCAGGCAGTGAGGCGGTGCGTTGCAGGAGTTGCACTGCTCATTGCGCCCAGGCAGTGAGGCAGTGCGTTGCGGACGTTCCACCGCCACCTGCCCCTCGGCAGTGAGGCAGTGGGTTGCAGAAGTTCCACAGCCCACTGCCCCCAGGCAGTGAGGCAGTGCGTTGAGGAAGTTCCACCGCCCACTGCCCCCACGCACTGAGGTAGTGCGTTGCAGGAGTTCCACAGGCCACTGCCCCCGGACAGTGTGGCAGTGCAAAGCAAGCGCTCCACTGCATACAACCCACAGGCAGTGAGGCAGTGCATTGCAGGAGTGCCACTGCCCACCACCCCTAAGCAGTGTGGCAGTGCATGTGCAGGAGTTTCACTGCCCCTTGCCCCAGGGCAGTGTGGCAGTCCCCTACTAGGAGTTCCCCTGTACCCTTCGTGAACCGGCCGTTTGAATCCGAGATTCACGGTACCGTGAATTTCACCCAATTTTGCTGTGTTTTGCTCGTAACTTGGTGCTATCGTGTGCTTTTGTCGTGCTACCTTCGCCCAAAGTAAGATGCAACAAATAGGTGCAATTTAGAGGTTTAAAGTCCCCGCATGGTTTAACAGATTTGGTGAGATTCGCGTGAATGTGAGATTCACGCACCTAAATTCAAGATTCACAGTATGTGAAATTCGTACGAAATTCGTACGAGTTTCGTACGAATTTCGTACGAATTTACCCTCATTTCCACTGTTTCGCTTTCCCACAGCTCTCAAAGCCTTTCTTCGCATTCTCTTTGACAATGTCCCAGCAGACTATGTCGCAGCTCGCCAGCCTGGCCTCGCGCCCCGACCCCGCAGCCGACACCCTCGCCCACTACCAAGCCCTCCCCGTTGCCCACCATCAATTGGAGGAGGCAACGTACGAGTCGGAGGCACTGAGGGTGGATGCCATCGTGGGCTGGGCAGCCTCCCTCGACCCCTCCCCCGATGTATTCCACATCGACATGCGCAGCCCCACCCGCAACAGCTACCTCGGGGGGAGGGGATGGGCCACAACCTTGTGGAGGGAACTGCGCCACCAACTCCCCACCCTCAAATTTCTCCATCTGACCCCTCTCCCCTCCAGTGTTGACCAGCTCCTCAACTCGATGAGGAATAACCCTGTGGGGAAGCCTAAGGACGCCCACGTCCAGGTGTACCCCACCACCAACCTTGTCCACACCCCCCCCAACTGCGATATGGTGTGCCTGCAGGATCTTTCTGTAGGTGCACAAGCAGACCACTCTTTTTTCCCCTTTTCTTGGCATCTTGCCAACCCCCGGTGGTGGGATGATTATGGCGTCGCCCCTTTCCATCCCACCATCCCCAGGGTGCACGTCCCCGACGTCACCCACCCCACCTTCTATAGCACAACTTCTTTGCAATGGTACCGTGGTGCCTCATGCGCCCCCCCCTTCATTTCGAGTGAACCCCCCCTCCGCACCGAACCCCTTCCCGACCCCCCTCATGGGGTGACGGGCAGCCCTGACCCCGCCCCCGACAGGGTTGGCCCCTCTCAGCCGCCCCTCAACTTTGTTGATGGGAACGGCTACATTGTGCTTCGGGGGCTTGTGGAGGCACGGGATTGTGAGGTGGGGTGGAACAAGGTGATGAAGGCGTGGGGCAGCGGCGACGAAAAAGTCGTCGCAAAAAATTTTGAGCTCCTTTTCAACGCCGCGCGGAGTGAGGAGCAGGCCAAGGATCCCGAGCTCCCCCGCCGGTGGCAAAGCAAGAGCACCTTGGGGTCGGGGGTGGGGGGGCCTCTCTTCAAGAAGTTCCACCCCCACCTCACCGAAAGTGTCCCTGGGGTTGGGGACCTCCACCCAATGACGCCGGGCAGCGTCGTTGTGGCCAGTGTGGGGAGTGGGCCGCAGCTCCCCCACACCGACGTGACCACCCATCCCGACGTCCTCCCCCCCAGCGACAGGGCGGTGGGGGACTGCCACCTGAGTAGCTTCCTCTGCTTGTCAGAGGACTACCAGGTGGCGGTGCAGGCGGGGACGGCCCTGGGGGAGGCGGGGGAGGCGCGCTGGGACACCATTCAGCTGCATCGGGGGGACATGCTGCTGATGGTGGCCACCAGCCGCCATCATGGATTGCCTGCCCACCCCGACTCCAAGGATGGGCTGCAGGGGGCTCTTTTTAACTTGTGGACCCCCGACCCCCGACACAAACACCACCAGGCCAACACCACACACTTGGACGCCATCCCCCCCAAGGAGGCCCTGGACGTTGCTGGGGATTTGTCCAGCTGGGACCTCCCCAGCGTGGACCAGGTGTTGTGGGTGGGGAAGGGGGCGGTCGCGAGGGTGGGGTTTTGGGAGGGGGAGGCTGCCCAGGCCCTGTTCGCCGACGCCCCGCAGACGCTCCCGGCAGGCCCCCCCACCTGCCCCTTCCACCCCACCTTCATCTCCCGGTCGGCCCCGGCCGCTGACCTCGCCGTCATCGAGGTCGGCCCCCAGTGCATGCTGTTCTTCCTGGGCAGCGTGCACCAGCTGGAGGTCGTGAAGGGGGGCGATGTCGACGCGGAGTCGGAGATCCACTTCGCCTTGTCCGGCATTGCCCCCCCGGGTCGGCCGACCACGCTGTGGCACCTGGTGAACACGGTCCCAGCGTGGCGGTCGCCCAAGTGCGCGAGGACCGGGGCATGGAGCATCACCTGCCCATGCGACTGCAAGGTGTGCTTGCTTGTGTGTTTGCTTTGTGTATTGGCAAAAATTGGACGAAATTCACGTGAAATTCGTACGAAATTCGTACGAATTTCGTACGAATTTCACGTGAATAAATTTGTGTGAATATTCTGAAAATGTGAAATTCGTACGAAATTCGTACGAAATTCGAACGAATTTCGTACGAATTTCTGTGAATTTCGTCCAATTTGCTCCTTTTGCTCTTCCATTGCCCCGTGTCCACTCCCCCTTTCTCAATTTTTGCCTTGCACACCTCCCCACATCTGCATGCAGGTCCCGTTCACCGCTTGGTCGCCGGATATTCGGCACCACACCAGGCGCCAGTACAAGCCCCGGCCCCGATTGCCTGAGGAGCACGCCGAGCCCGCCGAAGGCCCCGCTGGCGCCCAGCCCGCAGGCCCCGGTGGCGCCCAGCCCGCAGGCACCGGCGGTGGACGGGCACCAAGCGAGGCCGGCAGTCTGCGCAGTGTGGGGTCGCAGCGCTCTCGGCGTTCGGGAGGCAGCGAGGCCAGCACCGCCAGGGGGCATATGGCGCGCGAGGTGGTGGTGCCCCAGCCGTCCCGCGACGAGTTGGGTGAGGCCCACACCGACCCCCCCGTGGACCGGGTCACCCTGGTCGCCCGGCAGCCGGATCCGGCCTGGACCCAGCAGGTGCCGCCCGGGCCGGATGGGCGGCAGCGGCACCTCAGTGCCGTGTGGGACATGGAGTTGGAGTCGCGGGGGGTGCAGGGCACCCTCCGCATCTCCTTCCCCTGCCCCATTGTGCTCCGGGGGGGGTCCAACCTGCCTGCGGGGCAGGAGCTGGTGGGCATGTTTGCCTACCGGCTTGTGAGTGGGCACTGGCGGGTGCAGACGGGGGTGTCGCGGATCGGGGAGGAGGGGACGGTGACGACGGCTGGGATTCGTGGGCTGAATGTGCTCACGGGTTGGGAGCAGCCGAGGCCGGAGTGGGTGGACGTGGCATGGCTTGCCATGCGCGTCCATGTGGGGAGGCAGCGGAAGGGGGTGGTGGCTGACGTCATTGACGTCGAGGAGGACTAACCCCCCCCCCCACGTCCAAGCGGAAAGGGCGCCCCGAAGGGGACACGGGCCCCACCCCCCCCCCCCAAAGCCCCGCGTACGGCCACCCCGGGGGAGCGGGCAGGGCGGGCGGAGCGGGCGGAGCCGTCGGGGGGGCGGGGGCAGAGGGGGGTGGTGCAGGAGTGGGTGGACCAGGAGCGGGCGGGGGCGTGGGAGGCACGCGCCATCAGCGCGGAGGCCGCCAACCGCGACCTCGAGGCCCGTCTGTCCAGGGTCCACGAGGACAGGCGGGACTGCGAGTCGCGGTTGGCGGACGTCACCAGGGAGCGTGACCGGCTGGCCACCAAGGTGAAGAGCCTTGAGCGTGACGTGGCGACGTTGCGCAAGGCAAAGCCAGCGGCACAGCCAGCAGAGGCAGTGGAGAGGGCTGAGGGTGCCGAGGCCCCCGCCCCCCCGGGTGACAGGGGGGGGGCCAGTGCTGCCGGTGTCCGGTACCTCCTGGCCGGCGCACAGGCCTAGCATGCCCAGGCCGAGGCATGCGCCGGCCAGATGTCCGCAGTGTCCACCGGCCTGCGGATGGCCATGATGGCCAGTGGCAAGCAGGTCGATGTGGACAGCGTGGCCCCGGACGCCCCCAAGGTGACTGCCGCACTGGAGGAAGTGCGCCGGCAGTACCCCCCCCACCGCCTCACGTCGGCGGCCATGAACCCCTCCTTTGTGGAGGCGGTGGCGGAGCAGAGCTCCCAGGGCTCCGCTAGCCGGAGCTCTGCTCCCGGGGGGGGGGGGGGGGTGCGTAGGTACCTTTCTAACCTTTCTAACCACGACGAATGTTATCCTGCCCCCCCCCCCCCCCAAGCATGGGCAGTTTGACCGATATGTGGGGTACTCCCCCCCCACTGTGCGAAATTTTCTCCAGCACTGTTTGTACATTAATTGGGGTACAATGTACGTGCCCCCTGACCTGTTAACCTGTTAACCTGTTAATTTGCGATTCCTTTCTGCGGAACTGTTTGTATATTACACTGCTGGCTGAGTGACAGCCGGAATGACAGCATGAGACAATGACAATGACAATGACAGCATGAGCACCATCCTGAGCTTGCTTTGTGAGGGTCAACGAGGGCACAAGGATGAGGCTTTGGCAGAATTTCTGTGACAGTCATGTGAAATTCGCACGAAATTCGTACGAAATTCGTACGGATTTCGTACGAATTTCGTACGAATTTCACATTTTCAGAATATTCACACATTTCTATTCATGTGAAATTCGTACGAAATTCGTACGAAATTCGTACGAATTTCGTACGAATTTCGTGCGAATCTATGTGAATTTCTTTTAATTGCATGCGAATCACAGTAGAGAGAGTGGTCTGCGGCAGGGGGATGGTAGAAACTTTGCGATGACTGCCTGCCCATTCAACAGGTCCTGTATCTCACATCATGCCACGGCCCAAGGAGCCATTCCATCTGGTAGCGGATCGTACACGACGGCGGCGCCTACAAGAGCTCCAGGAGGTTGTTACCAAGGAGCTTGCAGCACCCTACACCGTCAAGTACCTGCCCGACACGGGGCAAATAGTGCTTACCCCCGAAACAAGAATTGTAGCCACCGTCCAGCCCGAGCCCACCCAGGAGGAGAGGTTGATTATGGCCGTGTGGAGGATCCGGTCATTGCACCTCTCTAGGACAGAGTCCCGGTACCTGGTGGGGAGCATGACGTACGGTGTGGTATGGGACCAGGTGTACGGCATGCTCCGGCAGCTAGCGTTGCCGGAGTCCCGGGCATTCACTGCCTATACGGGTGACGACACGGCCATCAATGGTGCGGCCTGCTACCTACCTGACCGCATCGCCCACCTATTCAAGTGTCGACCACCACCACCCTCGGCCATCATGCAGCCCGGGGACCGACGGCTGCATTGGTTGCCTATTGCGGTGGACGGTACATCGAGGCATGAGGCCTCGTACGTCCATTGCACGCTTGGTGGCACCGCCAGCCCCAACCAACTATCTAGTTGGTGGCTACTAGGGGGCAGTGAAAAGTGGGAGACCCTCTACGCGGCCTCCCAGGAGATTGATTTTGATGATGAGTTGCGCAAGGCCGCAACCGTAAGTTTTAAGGATACGGCAGGGAACGATAGGCAGTCCCTTTCTTTTCTGTGTGCAGATGGTAAGGCACAGGTGCTCATGGCGGGCTGCCTAAACTGGAAGGCAGAATCCCCTGGTGCCACTGTGTGTTGGGTCTGCATGCGTAACCGTGCTCTGTGCCTTGCTACCTTTGGCACAGCAAGTGCGATAGACGGCAACTGGGAACCAGCCGTTGCCATAAGTGCTATATATAGGACCATTATGAGTGATAGGCGAGTGCCTGATTATGGCCTCCATGGGGTCCTTCGTGTCCTGTTGTGTGCAGTCAACGGGACACGGGACCTAGTTGTACAATTGACAGGGAAGGCACCGGCCACTGTGGCACGCACCATGCTGCAACCGGTTTTAGATGAGGCACGGCTTGCTGCACGAACTTGCACCCGTGCCTCATTAAATAATGACAAGGCAAACAGCAAGGGGAAGGTGAGGATGGAGTGTGCTGCTGCCATCCATTTCATGCGCAATAAGGGTTGGGAGAAGATAATAGATGCTTGCCTAGAGCAGCCTAGTGTCAGGCAGCATCAAGTAGGGGGAAAAAGTTGGGAGTCGGTGTGCAAAACGTGGTGGGAGAATTTTGCAAGCATGTGTGTATACGCGTGGCGTTCCGCATGGTTCTCCGGGGCCGACTTGGGGCGGCTCCGGAACCATAGCATAGCCATGGGCGCTGCCCACAATGAGCTCCAGTGGGGCAAACTTCTGTGGACGCATCTTTGGATCGACCACATGTATTATTTTGCAAAGAAGTGGAGAATCTTGTCAAAGTTCTCCTGCTTTGCCATGGAGGGAAGTCACCGGAGGCTGAAGCGCATGTTGCGCAACAGCGGGGGCCTAAGCCTCCTCCGGGGGAGACTAGGGGTGCAAGTGGTTGTGGACAACCACACCATTGACGATAGCCTTTGGTTGCATGGGTGGGATGCGACCAAAAGGGCTCAACATGGGCAAGGGCCCATAAGTGTACAAACGTATGCAAGCCGCACAAGAAGACGGCTTCTAACCGACATGCAGCACCTTCAGACTCTACAGCGGCGGTTCCGGTGCCGCAAGAGACGGACATGAGATGACCTTACGAACCGAGACCATTGTTGCCTGTGACCGGGGTGCATGCTGGGGGGCTTACTAGGGGTGTGAGGACAAATCAGGGGGTGCACACGGGTAACATTTGTGTAAATTCACGTGAATTCACGTGAATTCACGTGAAATTCGTACGAAATTCGTACGAAATTCGTACGAATTTCACAAGAATTCACGTGGATTCACGGCTGTGAATCGGCTACAGGCTTGCCGGGTTCCGGCACCTCTCGTTTTGAGCACGGTGCGGTCATGATGCATGCTTTTGGGGCGGGACTTTCATTGGATGATGCGTAACAAAGCTAGGGGAGGAATTTTGGCCCCTCAAAGCCCTTGAAATGAACCAAGAATATGGCATTTTCCCCCAAAAACCTCAAATTTTGGGTAAATTCACGTGAAATTCACGCAATTATTCAAACGGCCACTTAACGGCCGTTCACGAAGGGTACTCACTGCCCCCAGGCAGTGAGGCAGCGCGTTGCAGCAGTTCCATAGCCCACTGCCTCCCGTCAGTGTGGCGCTGCAAAGCAGGAGCTCCGCTTCCCATTGCTCACAAGTAGTGAGGCAATGCATTGCAGGAGTTACGCTGCCCACTGCCCCCAGGCAGTGAGGCAGTGCGTTGCAGCAGTTCCACAGCCCCCTGCCCCCGGGGCACTGAGGCAGTGCATTGCAGGAGCTGCACTGTCCACTGCCCCCAGGCAGTGAGGCAGTGCATTGCAAGAGTTGCACTGCCCACTGCCCCCAGGCAGTGAGGCAGTGCATTGCAGGAGTTCCACTCCCCACTTCCCCCAGGCAGTGAGGCGGTGCATTGCAGGAATTGCACTGTCCACTGCCCCCAGGCAGTGAGGCAGTGTATTGCAGGAGTTCCGCTGCTCAGTGCCCCCATGCAGTGAGGCAGTGCATTGCAGGAGTTGCACTGCCCACTGCTCCCAGGCAGTGAGGCAGTGTATTGCAGGAGTTCCGCTGCTCACTGCCCCCATGCAGTGAGGCAGTGCATTGCAGGAGGTGCAACGGCCATTGCCCCCAAGCAGTGACGCGGTGCCCCAGGCAGTGAGGCGGTGCGTTGCAGGAGTTGCACTGCCCACTGCCCCCAGGCAGTGAGGCAGTGCGCTGCGGAAGGTGCACCGCCAACTGCCCCTAGGCAGTGAGGCGGTGGGTTGCAGAAGTTCCACATCCCACTGCCCCCAAGCAATGAGGCAGTGCGTTGCGGAAGTTCCACCGCCCACTGCCCCCAGGCAGTGAGGCAGTGCGTTGTAGGAGTTCAACTGCCCACTGCCCCTAGGCACTGAGGCAGTGGGTTGCAGGAGTTCCACAGGCCACTGCCCCCGGACAGTGTGGCCTTGCAAAGCAGGGGCTCCACTGCATACGACCCACAAGCAGTGAGGCGGTGCATTGTAGGAGTGCCACTGCCCACCACCCCTGAGCAGTGTGGCGGTGCATGTGCAGGGGTTTCACTGCTCCTTGCCCCAAGGCAGTGTGGCAGTCCCCTACTAGGAGTTCCCCTACTCACTGCCCCTAGGCAGTGAGGCAGCGCGTTGCAGCAGTTCCATAGCCCACTCCCTCCCGTCAGTGTGGCACTACAAAGCAGGAGCTCCGCTTCCCACTGCTCACAAGTAGTGAGGCAATGCATTGCAGGAGTTACGCTGCCCACTGCCCCCAGGCAGTGAGGCAGTGCGTTGCAGCAGTTCCACAGCCCACTGCCCCTGAGCAGTGAGGCAGTGCATCGCCCTGGGGGCAGGGGGTAGTGCAACTCCTGTCTGTGCACTGCCACACCGCTCAGGGGCGGTGGGCAGTTGAACTCCTCGGTGAGCCAATGCGTTGCAGGAGTTCCACGGCCCATTGCCTCCAAGGAATGTGTTGCGGTGCAAAGCAGGAGCTCTACTGCCCACCACCCGCAAGCAGAGAGGCGGCACATTGCAGAGGTTCCGGTGCCCACTGCCTCCATGCAGTGAAGGAGTGCATTGCAGTAGCTCCACTACCCACCGCCCACAAATCTGTGAGGCAGTGCATTACAGGAGTTGCGTTGCCCACTGCCCCCAGGCAGTGAGGCAGTGCATTGCAGGAGTTCCAGTGCCCACGGCCCCTTAGCAGTCTGGCAGTGCAAATGCAGGAGTTGCACTGCCCCCTGCCCCCAAATTTTGAGGCAATGTATTGCAAGTGTTGCACCGCCCACTGCCCCCAGGCGTTGAGGCAGTGCGTTGTAGGCGCTCCACGGCCCATTGCCTCCAGGCAATGTGGCGGTGCAAAGCAGGAGCTCGACTGCCCACTGGCCGCAAGCAGAGAGGCGGTACATTGCAGAGGTTCCGCTGCCCACTGCCACCATGCAATGAGGGAGTTCATTCGAGGAGTTCCGTAGCCCACTGCCCCAACACACTGTGGCGGTGCAAAGCAGGAGCTCAACTACCCAGCGCCCACAAGCTCTGAGGCAGTGCATTACAGGAGTTGCGCTGCCCCCCGCCCCCAGGCAGTGAGGTAGTGCATTGCAGGAGTTCCAGTACCCATTGCTCCTGAGCACTGTGGCAGTGCAAATGGAGGTTTTGCACTGCCGCGTGCCCCTAGATATTGAGGCAGTGTATTGCAGGAGTTGCACCGCCCACTGCCCCCAGGCGTTGAGGCAATGCGTTGCAAGAGTTCCATAGCCCACTGCCTCCAGGCACTATGGCGGCGCAAAGCAGGAGCTCGATTGCCCACCGCCCGCAAGAAGAGAGGCGATACATTGCAGAGGTTCCGCTGCCCACTGTCCAGTGCCCACGCCTGCAGTGCGGCGAGGCACACACAGTGCAGTGCGGAGCACAGCGCCAAGCAGTGCGGCGCCGCACACAAAGTACTGCTGGTGCAGCACAGCAGATGCGGTGCAGTGTGCCCCATAGACCCTGTCTGACCGTGCACAGGCGTCGGCAGAACAGTCCCGGCCAAGTGAGACAGAGCACAGGTCCCTACTGTACAACAACACACTAGCACACAGCGCGCACCAAGACACATAGCCCTCCCGTTTACCTGTACCCATGGGTAGACATCCCGGCCATTGCCTTCTCGTAACAGCGCCTTCGGCACACCACACCACACCACACCACACCCCACTCCACCCCACCACACCACACCACACCACACCACACCACACCACACCACACCACACCACACCACACCACACCACACCACACCACACCACACCACACCACACCACACCACACCACACCACACCATGCCACGCCACACCACACCACACCACACCACGCACACCACACCACACGATGGTGGGCGCCCAGACCCCGGTGAGCTGCAGCTGGGCCAGGGACTGGTGGTGCTGGTCGCTCCACAGCCGGGCATGCAGGGGTGCGTCCACCTGCACCTGGATTCCCAGGAGGGCTACTAAGAGGCGGTGCAGCCTTGTATCGCTATGCAGCGTGCCCGGGGGCTGGTGGCACACCCTTAGTTCCGGGATCCATTTTTCTACTTCCATGGTGTCCTGCATGGCCGCGGTAACCCAGAGGGGCTCCCCCCTGTGGTACACTGTCGCCTGGCGGGTGGTTTTGGCATCCCGGCCGCCTATGACCACGTCCGCCCGGTAGGCGGGCACGGCGGCCGGGATCCAGTCCTTGGGCGCCGCCTGCCCTTGCAGCGGGGGCTCCCGCAGTAGGGGGACCATGACGGCCGCATGACGGGCTAGCCACGCCCGCAGTCCCGCGATTCCCTTGCGGGCCGGCGCCCGCTCTTTCAGGGTGCGTTCCCGCAGCACGCGGTGGTACGCTGTGTAGAGGTCGCCCAAGTGGTGGTAGCCGAGGGCATGTACCGTCTCGTAGATGACCGGGGGGACGACCACCTCTACGACGTTGCCATACGGGGTCGGCTACACCTCTACCTGGGGGGCAGGGGCCGCCGCTGCCCCCGCCCGGGGCCCCCTCGGGCCCCGTATCAAGATCGGGGTTGTCCCCGAGCAGGGGCCGAGCATCCACATGGGCATGGCCACCTCGTCCACGACTTTGTGTAGCGTGGCGATGAGGTGCGGGCATTTCGGATGGTGGGTGTATTGTCCCGGGCCAAGCACCGCCGGGCACCCCCCCCCCCGGAGCGCCTGGTGCGTCTGTAGGAAGTGGGCCTGGGAGTCCCGGAACTCCGTTTTGGCCCAGGCCCCCTGCCGGACCCACTCTCTGACCACTGCGGTCTGCCACGAGTGTTCCGACCGGGTCAGGCCCTGACAGCCGTGCTTCCACGGCCCCCAGAGCGGGTCCGTGTGGGCGTGGCGGGAGACGCCCGTCATATGCTTATACGCCCTGACCATGAGGGCGTCATTGGCCGCGTGCACTCGGGCCGTGGGGCGGTACACGCTGGCGAGGGAGAGCAGTTTGCTCGGGAGTTTGGCCATGAGGACCATAATGGCCGCGTCCGGGAAGAGCCGCTGGGGGCGGAGCTGCCTCCAGACGGCCGCCCGGATCTCCGGCAGGTTGCGGGGGGCTACGGGCGTTCCCTGGAGATATATATCAGTCCCCATGCATCGCAGGACGCTGGAGGGCTGTATCTCGGGGGCCCCGGCTAGCGCCTCCTGGCGCTGGTCCGGTGTGTCCGTCACCCACGTGCGGCCGAGATGGCGGGCTACCGCTGCCGGCGTCGGGGACCGCATGGGCTGCGGGTCGGACGTCGACCCATGTTGGATTTTGCGGTCTGGGACATCCACCCGCAGGATTCCCTCATAGTAGGTGCGATGGTCAAGCAGGACCCCTTCTATGGGGCGTGAGTCGCCCCGCTCTAGGATGACTATAGTGTCATCCACCCACATCAGCCCCGGGAAACGGAACGGCTCCACCGCATGAGTCCTGTACGCGATGTCCATGAAGCGCATGAAGGGGAGCGCCGCCGTAGCTCCTGCATGGACCCCCTGGATCGTCCCCTGGGGGGTTCCCAAGAGTTGTGCCAGGGTGCTGGACTGCCATGGGCCCAGGGGAAGGGTGTACGAGAACCCCTCGGTGTGGGTGGCGAGGTGATCAGCCTCCCCCAGGCCTACCCAGGCCCCCACTATCGGATGGATGTCCTGAGCGATCAACGTCAAAATATTTCGCGAGATCCGTGATCAGGACGTCCACTACCCTGTGGTGGAGCCGGGCTTGGTCCAGCTTCATGTGCACTATGCGCACCACCTCCTAGAGCGACACCCCCCGCATGCCCCCTACGAGGCAGGGACCCCCCAGGGCCCGCCCATAGATGGCCGTCGCCACGGCGTAGAAAGCCGTGGGCTCCAGCTTCGATACGTGGGAGGAGATAGTTATCCCCCGGAGGTTTGCCTCCCGGACTGGTTGGTCCGAGTTTTTGAGGAGCAGGGTAACCCGCCCCCGCCGGCCCACTCTGCGGCCGACCGGGGGGCTACGCACCACGGCTCAGAGGGTCCTCTGGTCTGCCTCCGGCAAGTGCCGGTACCATGTGATGTCGATGCAGACGTCTGCTTCGGGCAGGCGGAGGTCGGGGCCTAGGGCCGCCTGACTGCACCTCCCACAGGTGGCGGGGCTGGACGTATTCGCCGCGGGCCAGCGGGGCGTGCCGCGGCAAGAGCCCCAGGTACCGCTGGAAATGGGCCCACCGGTCTGGATCGTCCCGTATCCGGTAGCTATGGCCCTGGAGCCGTTGGCGGCTGAGGTACAGGGCGGACAGCGTCTCCCTGGGGTCGAGGAGCGCTTTGCTGTGCAGCGGGATCTCAGAGACATCCCGTGGGGGGCCGCGGCTGCGCCGCCGGACCTCCCTCCACTGCTCCGGGATGCGCTTGAGGTTCCTGGTGTCCTGCGATCGCCCGAGGGCTCTGCGCTTAATCTCCCGGAGGCCTTGTTGGCGTTGGGCCTCCCCCAGGGCCACAAGGCTCCTTTTTAGGGCATGACCCGCCGTGACCGAGGTGCCCAGCATGTCCTGGGCCATCCGCGTGAAGCGCCCCACAGACGGGAGCATACTTCGTGCCGGGAAGGGGTGCCGACAAGCCTTTGAAGGGGGGCCCCGCTCCGCCGGGCGCGCCCGGAGGCGGTATTGCCGGAAACGCAGAGCCCGGACCCTACCTGCAGCGTGGGCTCAGTCATAGATGGCCCGCTGCAGGCATTTGAGCCACTTGTCCGGGACGGCCTGTGGGTTGAAGGCCTTCCGGTGGAGCACTGAGTTGTGGAAGTCGGTGGTCTCCGCCGGGGAAAGGGCCACTGGGCCCAGGTGGTATTCCGGTGTGCGGGACACCGTATGGGGGCTGGGCTTGTCCAGCCGTGCCACAGGGAACGCGGCAGTGAAGAGGAGTGGCACGTGGTGGTCCGAGAGGAGGGTACTCTCCCAGTAGTGGTACGCGGCGATGGTGAAATTCGCCTCGCTATGGCAGGCGACCGTGTCGATGCAGGAGCGTGCGGCGCCTTGGAAGCAGGAGTAGGTACCCTGCGGGACCGGGTGAAGGTCCACCAAGTCCCTGAGGTTGAAGGCCCTCAGGAACGTGCGGTAGCCCGTGTCCTCGGGGCGCGGAGTGCCCCTATCCGCCGGCCGCGCCGCCGAGTTGGTGTCGGTGACTACCAGGACGGTCGCCGGGTCCACCAAACAGGTGACCTCTCGCCAGATGTCCGCCCACCATCTCACATATGGCCCTACACCAATGTTGATCTTCGGGGCGTGGGCCGCTAAGACATGCTGCCGACCCCACGGGGTCAGTACCTCCATGAGGAGGGCGTTGGCATCCTCCTTGCCCCACAGGAGGGACGCCCGGGTAGTCATTCCGGCACGGACATACACCTCCAGCCCCGCCCCCGTCTTTCCATGGGCGGAGAGCAGGACGTGCCGGGCGTAGTCCTGGAAGGGGGGTCCTCAGGGCCTGCCCGGGACTGGGCCTCGGCCAGGATGAGGATGGTGGGGCGGCGCGCTGCCATGTGCAGGGCCTGCGCCAGGAGGCGTTGCCGCAGGTACCGGCCCCGGACGTTGAGCCACAGGTACCCCACGGCGTGCACGTCCTCCGGGGTGCCCTCAATTCTGGGACTTCGAGGGGCCGGGGCGCTCCGGCTCCGGGTCCGGCTCTGAGGGAGCGGGTCCGCCCGGGGGGTCGGCGTTTCTGGCCGAGCCGCTAGCCGCCTCTCGGGCTGCCCGCAGGTCACGCCCAATGAGGCCAAAAACCGTGGTCAGGGAAGGAGTCCCCGCTGGCCGCTCGCCTGTGAGCCTGGTGAGGACCCAGTCCCGCAGGGCCGGGGCCTGCGCCCCCAGGTTCTTGAAGCCGACTGGCTTGGCCGGCTAGAGGGCCCGGGCGTAGCTGACCCACGAGGCGCTCCATCCCTTCCAGTCGGCGTCGCGGAGCTGCTGGGCCCCCAGGGCTGAGGGGACGACGACAAGTCCTCCCCGGGCCCTGTCGTAGGTGGCCTTTGCCACCATGGGCTTAGTGATGGCCAGGGGGTTGCCCCCGGGCGGGGTGAGGGTGGCCTTGTGATCCCCGAGGTCCATGCCCGCCGTGTCGACACGGGCGTACCGGTCCCCAGGCTTCACGCAGATTTGGACCCGGGGGGGGGGGGGGGGGGGCGGTCGCCGGGGTGCCCCGTGGGTCATGTACCGGGGACTGGCATATCAACACCAGGGCCCTGGTATCCGGGGGGACCGCCCGAGGCGGGGGCGGGGCAGACCAGGCATACGCACATGCCATGGCCTGGAGCCACCACCCGGGCCACGTGCCGCCCGTTGGGGTGGGTAGGCAGAGCTGCACCCTCCCCTCGATCACGTAATATACCGTAATCCCAAGTCCCGGTGGGTGAGGGGCCGGGATGGCATCTCCCTCCCAGCTGGAGAGGGAGAAGGAGGGTACCCCCAGGGTAAAGCCCACGAGCTGGAGCAGCTCGCGGGTCCTCTTGGCATACTGGGCCAGGAGGGGAGGGAGGCCGTCTCCTTCCCGGGAATGGGGGCCGGGGACGGGGGTGGTGTCCTGGCCCGCCGCACGCATGCGGCGTCCCACCGCCGACAGGCGTTCGCTGTCTAGGAAGACAGCGACGTCCATGGCCCTGCAGGGGTTCGCCTCCTCAAGAGCGGTATCGGCGATGAGTGCCGCTAAGCGGGACTCGTGCGGGCCCACCCCGCCCGGCGGGCTGCCGTCGTGGCTGGCAGCCGGCGGTTGAGGGCCGTCATCTGACACGACCGCCGGTTCTAGGGGCTCCAGCGGGCTGAGGGCGCCCGCCTCATCATCCAGGAGGCGAGCCAGCTGGGTGGCCGTGCCCTGGGTCGCATCCACATCGATGGGGGGGGGACGGAGGGTCCTCCGCCTCATGCGGAGCGTGAGTGTCGAGAGAGGGCGAGGCCTCATCGGGTTGTCCACTTGGGGCATGCCCAGGCATACGTTCTCCGTCGGGGGCCGGCTCTGCAGCAGCCTCCCCCGCCTCCAGGGGGGTCTGGCGTGGGGGGCACTGGTCGCATCTGTTGGGGCGCCAGAAGCGACAGACTGCACACCAATCCAAGGTTGGCCCCTCTGGGGGATGGTCCCCTATCGGGGGAGCTGAGGCCCCAGCACCGTCGTGGGTCTGGGTGGCTGGGGGCTGGCTAGTGGGCGCCGGGGGGTGGGCCACAGGGGCCTCCGGGGCGCTGGTGAGGGCCCGCTGGTGGCCCCGTGCACGGTTATCTCTGTCCAAGAGGTACTAGGACACGTCCTCGGCCGCCAAACCCGGGGGGCCGGGCCGGGGTGGGCGTGCGCCGGCATGCTCGGCAGCCGGCTGGCCGGGGCCGCTGCGCGACCCGGCGGCTGCCAGGATGCGCCTGCTGAGCCGGCTGGTTCGGCTATCGGCGGTGGCCCGCGGCTGCGCAGGTGGGCTTACCCGAGCTGCGGTGATTCCTTGACTCTGCCCAGGGGCCTCTCCGCTGTCGGGCAGCGTTGGGTCTCTTCCCCGGGAGGGGGGCGCTTGCTGCGCCGTAGGGCGCGTTGTGGGGGGGGGGGGCCTCGGGGCAGGGGACGGCTGGCGTCACCGATCGCGTCGGTTGTCCGTGCCCGGGCGGGCTCCCGTGGCTGTGGATGCAGCACCTGCGGCGGCTTGCTCACAGCATCGGCTATAAGGCGCCGGACGTCGTCCTCTGTGAGAGAGGGGCGGTCCGCGCGCGGGGGGGCAGCCCCGGCGGACAGCGTGTCCTGCCGCCCCTCGCCCGGGGCGTCCTGCCGCGTGTGCACCGTCAGGTCCAGTACGACACTGTGGCTCACACAGTGGAAGGCCGCCGGCAGGCGGCCTGGCGGGGGCGCCACTGTACCCAGGGCAGCGCTGACTACCGCACACGCCGCCAATGCCTGTGCGTGGGCGCGGAAGGTCAGGTACCCGTGGTTCTCTCCTCCGTGAAAAGCCTCCGCCACCCCCTCCGCCCCATCCAGCCACATTAAACGGTCCGCCGAGTGACGGCGGGACCATCCTGTGGGGAGGCGCCGGATGTGCAGGACGGTCGGCGGGTCCGCGGCGCGGGGCTGCTGGGGAGCTTGCGTTGACCTGTCCCGGGGGGCGTAGCCCGGGCCCCGGAGGCTCGGGGTGGTCTGTGTGACACCGGCACGGTGTTTCTGGGGTGTGCGGGGGACGTCGTCCCGCGGTGGCCGTGCCTGCTGTGCACGGGCGGCCATGAGGCCTGGCGTCGTTTGGGTCTCCGCTAGAGCGTGAGCCGGCAGCCTGTGCGGGGCGGCCGCGGGCGACTGCGCCGCAGACTGCCGGCCTTTCTTATTGTTGCGTTGACGCTTCGGGACATGCGGGGGGCGGGCGTCGGGAGCCGTACCGGGTTCCCACTGCGGCCGGCGCCCCGTGTCTGGCGCGTCATATCGCAGGCGCCTAGCGGTATCCGGGTTGGGGGAGCGGTGGCGGCGCCGGTCATCGGGACCCCGCTATTCCCGGCTCGCCCCGGGGGCTGAGCCGGGCGGGTGACGACGGGAGCGGTAATCCCGGCGGGCGGGGATGTGGTCTCTGCCCCTAGCGGCGGGGGCTCGGTTTCCGGAGGAACGCTCCTCGGACCGGCGCTCGTAGTACCGCTCTGGGGAGCGGTAGGGCCGGCGGTATGCCGTGCGGCCATCTCTGCCGGGGCCTGTACGGCTGTGGCCTCGGTGATCGTCGCGTGGGTCCCGTCGGGGGGAGCAGGACCGGCGGTTGGTTGTCCCCTGGGGCCGGCGCGGCGCCTCTGCAGGCGCTGGGGGACGACGGTCCTCCCGGGGCACCATCTCACGCACCGGCGCTACCAGCAGTGCCGGCGTCGCCTCGCCGACCACGTCGGGGGCGCCCTCTGCGCGGCCCCTTAGAGGGCGGAGGATTCTCGGCGCGGCGGTCTAGGCCCGCCACGTGGCCCCGCAAGTAGGCCAACTCCAGGCCCCGGTGGTCCGGGGGCGGCACAGCCGGGAGCGGCGAGGGCGGCGGGGGGGGCGGGGGCGGCCCATAACGGCTCCCGCAGGTAGTAGGTGGGGTACGTCAGCTAGGAGTGGACCTCTATGAGCGGCTGGTGGGGTGTGTACGGGGCGTGGGTATAGTGGGGGAGGGGGGAGGCGGTATACGCCGGGGACCCCGCGGGGTGCGGTGCAGGTAGGCCCCCGGGGATAGGAGGGCGCTGCACTTAGGGGGTTGCCGGCGTCGACGGGAACATGTTGTGTCACTAGGCTGCAGAGCGAGAGCAGGGAGTTGCGGTCGGAAGCCCATGCATGGGCACTGCGCCTCCCTTCCTCCGGGTCGCCCAGTGCTGAGGCGCCGGCACCTGCTCTCGTTCGCGCGTTGGTGGCCTTCGGCCGCCGGCCTTACGGGCCCGTACACTAGCATCTGGTCGGCATCGCGTCCCTACGCGCCGCACGTAGGTCGCCTCTATGGTCCCGTACAGACTGCTAAACCTTCGGCCCCCGTTGTCCTCCCCAAGGCGTTCAGGGGTGCCTCCGGGTAAGGCCCGGCGCATCCGCGCCCCTCGGCTACGGCGGTATGCCCACCAGTGTGTTTGGTTCGCTCACCGCCAGGGAACTTCCGCGCCTAGCCCCTGCCCTTCGGTTGCCCGTTCCGCCCCGGGGCCTGTAGGGGGGGGGGGGGGGGGGCTTTGTGCGCTATGCGGGGGCGATGTCCGATTCCCTGAGGGGGGGGGGGGGTTGGGGGGGGAGGGGCGGCTCTTATGGGGCGCCTCCCACTCTCGGGGGCGGTCGGAACCACCGTCAGAGCCCACGGGCGCTCCACCTTTCCATACCCGGGCACTCCGGTCCGGGGGGGGGGCCTGCCTCGGGGGAGGCCGCACCTCTCCTATAACCGGGTACACCTGCCTGGGGGGGGGGGGAAGGGGGCCCAGCGCAGCGCGGTGGTCGGGGCATCATGCAAGGCCCATGGGGAGCCGTCATCTTCCATAAACCGGGCGAACCTGCCCGGGGGGGGACGGGGGGTCCAGCCGAGGGGGTGGTCGGGGCATCTGTCAAGGCCCACGGGGGGGTCATCATCAAATGGGCGCACCGGCATGGGGGGGACGGGGAGTCCAGCCCAAGGGGTGGCCAGGGCATCCTCCAAGGCCCATGGGGGGCCATCACCCTCGGAGAACCGGGCGCACTGGCCTTGGGGGGACGGGGACTCCAGCCCAGGGGGTGGTCGGAGCCTCCTGTAAGGCCCGTGGGGAGCCATCATCCTTCAAAAACCGGGCGCAACGGCCTGGGGGGGACGGGGAGTCCAGCCCAAGGGGTGGTCGGTGCATCCTTCAAGGCCAATGGGGGGCCATCATCTTCGGAGAACCGGGCGCACCAGCCTTGGGTGGACGGGGGTCCAGCCCAGGGGGTGTTCGGAGCCTCCTGCAAGGCCTATGGGGGGCCATCATCTTCAGAGAACCGGGCGCACCGGCCCAGGGGGGGACGGGGAGTCCAGCCCAGGGGGTGGTCGGAGCCTCCTGCAAGGCCAATGGGGGGCCATTATCTTCGGAGAAACGGGCGCACCGGCCTGGGGGGGACGGGGGTCTAGCCAAGGGGGTGTTCGGAGCCTCCTGCAAGGCCTATGGGGGGCCAGCATCTTCAGAGAACCGGGCGCACCGGCCTGGGGGGGACGGGAGATCCATCCCAGGGGATGGTCAGAGTCTCCTGCAAGGCCCGTGGGGAGCTATCATCCCCCCCGACGCACGCCTACTGGCAATGGGCCAAGACGTCGCGAGCCCCTCTCGTGACGGTCACTACGGCGCTGCTGCCTAAGCCCTGGATAGCCATCGCCCCAGCGGCAGTGGCTCTTTTCAAGTACCCGGTGGAATGTGTGGCGCACAAATGCCCGGGGCACCCGAATAAGGGGCCCCTCTATTACTCCCTCGACACGGTGGGCACGGTGCCAGCGGAGCTCCACCAAGCCCTGCCTACCCACCTCAGGGAACACCACGGAGACCGGGCCCTCCTGGCGCCACATGGCCGGGTTGCCGACCCCCCCCAATGTGCTAGTCCCCGAGGCCCAGCCGGGAATCTCGTTCCATGACCTACCGGCATTGGCTACCCTCCGAGGCAGTGTCGTGGCGGTGGACGCAGGGGCTACGCGCGGGGGTATGGCGATGGCCGGAGTGATCCTCAAATTGCTGGAGGACCAGGGACAAATCATCAAGTCCCTTACCGCCAAGGTCCAAAGCATCACTGAGGCGCCGCCGAAGGACCAGTTGCAGGTACCTGCATTGTCGCTGAAGGCCATCCACGATGCGGACACAACCACCAACCACCCCCAGTGGATTAATCGTGCTCTCTTCCTCCTGGTACGGCTGCTCAAATTCGAGAATGTCCCTGCTTCCACAGTCACCACGATTCCCAAAATGTCCGATACAGCGGCTAAGGAGATCATGCTGGGCCTCACTGACGAGGACAAGAGGGACGACACGCCGTGGACCGACCGTAAACACCCAGATGGGTCAGACAGTATGGACACGTCCGACTCCGCGCAGGTCTCTGAGAGGTTTCGCACCCTGGTGCAAGCGCTGTTGACGCTCATCTTCTCTGCGACGGCCTCTTATAAAGAGCGGTACGAGGGGACGACTGGTTCTTCATCTACCTCTGGATCTCAGAAGGAATCGGATGTTCGGCTGGAGGAGGGCCTGTCGGAGGCGGGCAAGCGCCTGAAGAAGGCTATGCGACGGCGTTTCAAGATCATCGACGGTGAGGAATTCTTCGAGATTCACAAGAATGAGTGGGTACGCACGACTGAGGATCCCGTCGGCCCATGCAAGACTTGCAAGGCTCGTGGTGAGGTGACCCGTCACTGGGTCTGGAGGTGTCCCTTTCTTGAGTGACGCGACGTGCCGGGGGGGCTAGAGCCGGTCTTGGAGTTGGCGAGTTCGGCGGTGGCAGTGGCACTGATATCAGAGTGGGTCGGGAAAACCATCGACCGGAGATCCATCGCGGCCTTGTGGCGAGAGCTCGGGTATGCGGATCCGGCGGACGATGTCCAGACATGCCTCATCAGCACTTGGAAGGAGGGGACGCGAAATTCCCACGGTTCACACCTTCGACGAATCGCCTTCTTCCATGGGTCGGCACCGGCGGGGGACACGCAGAGCCTGGCGGAGAGTGTTTTGCTCCTCCTCTTCCGGTCGGGATATCGGCCCGCAACGCTGCGGGGCGCCGTGTCGGCGTTACACGTAGTGTGGGTCATGGGGTGGATACCAACGCTCCGATGGGAACGCCTCTGGCGCCTCGCCCGTGCGCCGGTGGCTACCCCGGGAGACCGCCCTTACGCAGGCCCCCATGTTCTGCAGGTCATGGCCGAGGCCTGCCAGACTCCGGAGGACTGGGCTGTCTTCGCCGCCGCCGTCCTCTCCTTCAGCAGCCTCACGCGCGTGGGGGAAATCGCGTCCGTCTGGCGCTCCGGCCTGCGGGGGAAGGCGGTGGCTTTCTGGGGCCTCAAAAGAGATTCGCGCTGGGTTTCCCGTGACCTCGGCAGTTTTGCGGGCGAGTGGGCCCACTGGTTGCGGCGCCAGTTCCCTGGACGGGATGTCATGGTCGACAGAGCCGCCGTCCTTGAAGAGGGTATGGCCAGGCTGCTCCAAGGCAGCCCTTGCGCTGCTTACCGCTGGCACTCGTGGCGTCGCGCGGGGGCTGCCTTCCTCCGCTTCCGTGGCTTCCCCTGGCGCTACCTGACTGGTGGGGACGCTGGGCCAGTGTGCGCATGGCACACTTCTATGCAGCGGCGCTGGAGGACTTTACCTACCACTCGAGTTCGCGCCTACTATGGCCAACGAGTCAGGGGGTCAAGTGGATCACCACCGACACGGCCGAGTTCTGGCCGTCATCGCTCATGGGACTCTGCTTACCGGACGAGAGACCCGCTAAACTCCCGGCCACCGGATCGAAGCGCGGCAGGGGTTCCGAGGCCATGGTGGAAGGGGACAACTCCGGAGACGCTGTAAAGCCGCCAACCGCCAAGCGACCCTCATGACCCGCGCCGCCTCGGAAACCTTCGCGGAGACCCGGGCAGTCGACGCCCTCGGGTCCGTCGGTGGCTACCTCGCAGTCCGAGTCGACCACAAAGCGCCGAACGGTTCCGCCCTCCCCGGCCCGAGACTCCCCTCCTGGAGGTCCGACAGGAGAGGGCGTTGCCCCCGACTCTTCCACCACCGCGCCAACCCCCGAGTCCGGCTCAGCTGTCAACGCCGGCGGTTCCCCCCGACGCCAGTCCGTCGCGGCGAAGTTCAAGGGACGGGCCCGGGACCACCAGCGCAGGTCGCCCCCGTTGTGCGAGGAGGAAGCGGCGGGTCTGGACTTCTTCGCATGCGGTCTCGAGGAAGAGGGCTCGGAGCTCCTGTTGAACTCCCGCCGGGGACAGCAATGGCTGGATCGCGTGTCCGAAGGCTTGAGGGTGCCTCTCGCGGACAGGGGTCTCGTCAGGTCCCAGATCCGATTATTATTGATGAGGGGTAATGTGGTGGCGAGGGATTTGGGGGTTTTTGATTTTCTGGAGGCGGCTGTTGCAGCGCTGGACCGCCTGGAGCCGGACCTTTGGCCTGTGGTTTTTCGTGAATCGACGTCTCCTAAACCGATCCTTGTGGAATTGTCCCTGGACGTGCTGGAGAGGGGAATTGGGGCGGTGGGTAACATTCGCATCTCGCATTTCATTTGGCATGCAGTGGCACCTGATGATGTCCTGTCGGTGTCTACGCGCGCGTTGCCGGGCATTCGTAATATTTCTCCTGAAGGTTTGGTGATGGCAAGAGCCTTGGTGCGGGATGGCATT
This sequence comes from Eutreptiella sp. 'Long Island Sound 2002', assembly GCA_964036045.1. Classification (NCBI taxonomy): domain Eukaryota; phylum Euglenozoa; class Euglenophyceae; order Eutreptiales; family Eutreptiaceae; genus Eutreptiella; species Eutreptiella sp. 'Long Island Sound 2002'. The sequence goes on along the minus strand of OZ038392.1, from coordinate 24,204,338 downwards.
TTGACTCGGTGCCCTTCCAACCTCCCCCCTAATGGCTGGCTGTTCGCAGTTCCCAAAAATTCGGAGAAAGCATCTATGATAGTGCATTTAGTGCAGCTCAATAAACAGCATGCCAACCGCCCGCCGTCCTTCACCCTCCCGGTCGTGGAGGATTTGGCTTTCCTCATTGAACTGCATTACTTGCGGGCGGGCCAGGGGTGTCTTGCGTTTTCTGAAGATGTGGGCCGCTACTTGTGCGACCCGTTTCTGCGCGCGCTCGATGACCTGCGCTTGGAGGCTCCTGAGGGGGCCCCCCTGCTGGCCTGCCATGTTGATCTTAAGAATTCATTCTGGTCGTTGCGTTTACCCGATGCCTTCAAGCAGGCATTCAGAGTAAGTATTGACGGAGAAACATTCGCCTTCGATTGCCTACCTTTTGGATGGCAATACTCTCCAGTGATTTGCCAAACTGTGCTTGGTTACTTACTGCAAGGGCTGGACTTGGTCTCGGTTTCGATTTTGCACTATCTTGATGATTTTCTCGTTTTGGGATTCGGGGCAGGCAACGTGCGTTCCGCGGCGGCGCGTCTCTGTGACCTGTTGGGACGTGAGGGGGCGATTATCAGCCCCAAGAGCATCCTTGAACCTGTGCCGTCCATTGTCTGGTTGGGTAAGCGATTGGTGCTGTCGGGGGCGGGACAGGGCGTTTTTGTGGTCCCCAACCAGTGGGTCGTCCTTCTGGGTCTATGGTTGCGAGTTGCGCTGCTACCTTTGTCCAGGAAACTCGCTCGACGGGTTATTGGCCGTTTTTCGTGGGCCCTGAGACCCCAGGTTGGCGCTTGCCCCTTTTTGGCTGGTTGGCGGTCACACGTTATGTGGGGCTCTTCCTTTTTGCCCTCAGCCCCCTTGAAACTGGTTCATAGCCTCCTGCACTGCCTTGTCATGTCGCGGCGTGGTTGGACTCCGAGACGCGTCGATCCCCCCTCTTCTGCGGGCAGTGGCCTCGTTTTCGTCGACGCTGCCTTCGATTTGGACCGCTTCAAGGTGGGTCTCTGGGGTCCGGCACTGGGGGGCAGGGTTTTTCGTTGTGGGCAAGAAGTTTTAACGCAGCAGGAGGCAGAGTTGGACTCCCTGGTCCGGGGCCTTAGCTTCATCGTCAATGTGGGCTGGCCTGTTTTCAGGTTGGTCGGAGACAATGCCTCTTCCATCGGCCAGATTGCGGGAATGCGCGCTAGGTCCGGTTTAAAGAGACGTAACAGGAACTGCGCAGAGCTTTCTACCTCCTCCAGAGATCTCATTGGACAGTTTTCCTTGAGTGGGTCCCAGGCGATTTGAACCCGGCCAACTGTTTCTCCCGTATTGACGGTGATTTTGGCGGCGACTTCGCTGCGGCGGGGTTGGCAGCTTGGGACAGGTTTCGGTCCCTGCAGGCCTTCCCCGCCCTCCCTTGCCCTGTGTGGGTTGCGAATTTGCCCAAGGGGCGCACTGCTATGGACCGCCAACTTGCAGAATGTCCTGTGGGGGCTGTGTCTTAGTGTTGGGGGAACGCTTCGCAGGGCGGGATGCTGGGGGCCTCTTGCCACTTTTCGGCGGGTCCCTGGGGTCCTGTTGCCCGTAGAGGCTCTGCCTTCCCTGAGGGACCTGACCCGGCGCGGTTGCATTTCTTTACCGGTGCCTGTTTTTTTTAGAGTTGGTATCCACTATGGTGGCCTCTCCACGACCGCGCGGCCTCGTACTCTTTGCCGGACTCCTTGTTGGCTGGAATGCAGTGGCGAGTTCGCTGCGGCGTTTCCCACGGTGTCTGTGCTTGGGAGTGTCGTGACCGCGTGGAAAGGCACAACACCATTTATGGTCGCTGGCGTATGGCTTGGTGCTGGCTGAATCACAAAGACCGCGCACCAGGAAGTCATATGGCCTTTGAATGAGTTTTGTTTTGCTTGTACAAATGCTGTTTCCCCAGTAACAGTAGTTGTACACCATACTTTGTTTTGTTCATTATCATGCCTTGTTTATTTCAGAATTTTATAAACTATAACAGGGACCCCCCACCCACCCAAAGGAGGGGAGGGGGGGATGGGGTCCCACCCGCCCGCCCATACTGCCACTGTACGAGTCTCTATGGAAATGATCACCTCTCATGACGTCGGGACTCGGGGCTCGGGACTCGGGACTATGGGGGGCCATCATCTTCAGAGAACCGGGCGCACCGGCCCGGGGGGGACGGGGAGTCCAGCCCAGGGGGTGGTCGGAGCCTCCTGCAAGGCCAATGGGGGGCCATTATCTTCGGAGAACCGGGCGCACCGGCCTGGGGGGGACGGGGGTCTAGCCAAGGGGGTGTTCGGAGCCTCCTGCAAGGCCTATGGGGGGCCATCATCTTCAGAGAACCGGGCGCACCGGCCCGGGGGGGACGGGGAGTCCAGCCCAGGGGGTGGTCGGAGCCTCCTGCAAGGCCCGTGGGGAGCTATCATCCCCCCCGACGCACGCCTACTGGCAATGGGCCAAGACGTCGCGAGCCCCTCTCGTGACGGTCACTACGGCGCTGCTGCCTATCCCCTGGATAGCCATCGCCCCAGCGGCAGTGGCTCTTTTCAAGTACCCGGTGGAATGTGTGGCGCACAAATGCCCGGGGCACCCGAATAAGGGGCCCCTTTATTACTCCCTCGACACGGTGGGCACGGTGCCAGCGGAGCTCCACCAAGCCCTGCCTACCCACCTCAGGGAACACCACGGAGACCGGGCCCTCCTGGCGCCACATGGCCGGGCTGCCGACCCCCCCCAATGTGCTAGTCCCCGAGGCCCAGCCGGGAATGTGGTTCCATGACCTACCGGCATTGGCTACCCTCCGAGGCACTGTCATGGCGGTGGACGCAGGGGCTACGCGCGGGGGTATGGCGATGGCCGGAGTTGCCCAGAACGGGCCCGCGAACTACCAGGCCCAGGTGGCCTCGGCGGTAGGCACCTCCCAGGAAGGAGAGGCAATGATCCTCCTCTCCTATGTCCGCAGGCTGGCGCAACAGCCGGGGGTGTACTTGCTAGTACCGGACTCGGCAGCAGTGGTGGGGGCCCTCCGCACGTACCATGAGGGGGGCCGCTGCGGGGATGGTATACACCACCTCTACGTGACTGTCCTCGAGGGGCAGCGCTTCTCCCCGGAGTCCGCCATCAATGTCGTGACCACGCCGTCGCACTGGATCACGGACCTCAACGTCCGTGTGGACGCGGCGACGCAAGAGCCACCGGAGGTGGACCTGACATGGCTCCTCAGGCGCCCGTACTCTTTCCTCCCCCCGGTACCCTACCGTGACTAGTGTCAGCTCTCCCCAACGGCGCTGAGCGATTGGTTGCAGGATCGGGCCGCGATCCCGGCACAAGCCGGCCATGAGGCACGATGGGGGGTGATCTATATGCCGGGCGGAGGGCTCCCCCTAGACTGGTTCGACAAGGACCAGCAGCGCCACATCACGGTGCACCGTATGGACCACATCCCTACGATGACTGTCCTAGCCCACCGGTCCTCCCACCGCAACACGGTGTTGGACACAACCTGCCTCCTCTGTGGGGCGCAGCCGGAAACCGCGCCTCACATGTGGGCCTGCTCGGCCCAGGCCCATGAGTGGGGGCCGGCCCGCCAACGGCTCGCGGAGTGGCTTGACCGGAAGCTGGGCAGGCGGGCGGCCCCAGTGCGCCACCAGCTATGGGAGACGGGGGCCCTAGAGTAGTGGGCAGCGGCCCTGCGGACCCCCTCTATGCAGCGGGCCCACCTGGAGTGCGCGGGGCCAAACGCGCTGGGCAACGAGTTTATCCGCAACGTTGTGGAAGAGTCCATCAGGGTCTGGTACGCTCACGCGAAGGCACGCGCCACACTGCTAAAGGCCCGCTTGGGCCAGGGCGGCACCATGGCTTTGGCGTTGCAGGAGCTGCGCCTGCACCAACAAGCGGAAAGAGAGGGGGTACAGCGGGAGCTCCTGGGATAACGATGGCCGTCACGGCGGTGCCCGCCAGGTTTTTCCAGCCTCCCCCAATCTCCGCCCAAGAACCACATACCTACACACAGCGCGCACACAACACACACAGCCCAGCCCGTTTACCTTTGCCCTTGGGTAGACATCCCGGCCTTTTGCCAATTTGGTAACAGCGCCTTCGGCACACCACACCACACCACACCACACCACACCACACCACACCACACCACACCACACCACACCACACCACACCACACCACACCACACCACACCACACCACACCACACCACACCACACCACACCACACCACACGACACCACACCACACCACACCACACCACACCCCCAGGCAGTGAGGCATTGCATTGCAGGAGTTACACTGCCCACTGCCCCCAGCCACTAGGGCACTGTGTTGCAGGAGGTGCACTGCCCACTGCCCCCAGGCAGTGAGGCAGTGTATTCCAGGAGGAGGAGGAGGAGGAGCGCCTGCCGCGGTCCCACGGACGATGGGCCTTGGTGTCGTCCCCTGGGGGCTTCCGCGCAAACCAGCCAGGGGAGTCCTCCGTTTTACCTCCGCAAGAGCAAGACGGATCTCGCCGCAGACCTGAGAATGCTCTTCCCAGTAGGCCATCTGGGTCTCAGCGCTGGTGTACGACAACACCACGGTCCAATCTGCCTCCGGGTCCCTATCACCAACCGCCCGAAACTCCTGGATCCACCCGAGTTAGCGTCCCAGAATCGGTAAGCGCGCAAAGGTGCGGGTCTCCCCGGGGCATGGGCCCCGACTTAGGACGTTGCCATACAAGGAGCGCAGTCCGGCCCGACTATGCGCACCGCCGGCGGGCTGAGTACCGCCGGTGTCGCGAGTACGGTCACGCTACACGATAACGCGCACCGCCGCTGGCCTGGCTACCTCCGTGTTCTGTGAGTGCGGGACGTGCGTCACTTCCATAGCACCACGGTGGTGCACCGCCGTGGAGGTCACCGACGATCTCCGGCCGCAAAGGCCGAGCCCAAACGACGAGCCCTACAGTACCTGCACTGAGACGGCACGTGACCGAGAACGTGGCACCACGACGGTGCCCGAGCGAGACGGCGAGGTTCGCCGACGACACGTGAGGCGGTGAGTACCGCCGATGACACGTCACCTCTGCACGGAGGTTGGCCGAACGCCAGGCTCAGACCCCGCCATGGTTCCTCCAGTATTGGCCTAGAGGATACACCATGGCTAGGCTGGCGCGCGAAAACAGTTTGGGCAGCGCCACGGTGGCGCTCTGCCCTGAAGGTTGCGCCACGACGGCGCACGTGCACGTTGCCTGCACCATGGTGGTGCCCAGTCACTAAACTGGCGCCACGTCGGCGCAGGGCTGCCTGGGCAGCGCCGCGGTGGCGTGCTGCCCCGAAGATCGCGCCACGATGGCGCACGTGTATGTTGGCGGCACCACGATGGCGCTCTGCCACTGAACTGGCGTCACGGAGGCATAGGGCCGTCTGGGCAGTGCCATGACGGCGCTTTGCCCCGAAGATTGCGCCACGGCGGCACACGTGCACGTTGACTATACCACGATGGTGTGCTGCCACCGAAGTGGCGCCGCGTTGGCGCTTGATTGTTTGGGCGGCGCCACGGCGGCGCACTGCCCCGAAGGCCGCGCCAGGACCGCGCACGGGTACGTACGTGGCACCACGGTGGTGCCCTGCCACTATGCCAGCGCCATGTTGGCGCAGGGCTGTCGGGGTAGCGCCCCGGTGGCGCTCCGCTCTGGAGGTCGCGCCACGCTGACGCACGCAATCGTCGGCGGCACCACGGTGGTACCCTGCCACTGAGTCGGCGTCTTGCGGTCGGGGGAGGCCACATAGGTGCGTCTGTCCCCCACAGGACTGCATTTCCAGCCCAGGGAGGGGTCCTGGACGGTTGGCGGGCGGGGTGGTCCCGGCCTGACACAGGGAAGACGCACAAGGAACCACGACTGATTTCGAGGCTGGCACCGTGTGTGGGCAATCCGTCCCACAGCTTCCATCCTGAGGGTTTTTAGACTGGTGCCAGGTCACCAGTATTGCAGAAGTGGCACTGCCCACTGCCCCCATGCAATGAGGCAGTGCATTGCAGGAGGTGCACTGCCCACTGCCCCCACGTAGTGAGTCAGTGCGTTGCAGGAGTTGCGCTGCCCACTTCCCCCAGGTAGTGAGGCGGTGCGTTGTGGAAGTTCCACTGCCCACTCCCCCCAGGCAGTGAGTCAGTGCGTTGCAGGAGTTGCGCTGCCCACTTCCCCCAGGCAGTGAGGCAGTGCGTTGCGGAAGTTCCACTGCCCACTGCACCCAGGCAGTGAGGTAGTGCATTGCAGGAATTGCACTGCCCACTGCCCCCAGGCAGTGAGGTAGTGTATTGTAGGAGTTCCACGGCGCATTGCCCCCATGTCGTGAGGCAGTGCATTGCAGGAAGTGCACTGCCCACTGCCCCCAGGCAGTGAGGCAGTGCGTTGCAGCATTTGCGCTACCCACTGCCCCAAGGCAGCGAGGCAGTGCGTTGCGGAAATTTCACTGCCCACTGCCCCGTGGCATTGAGGCAGTGCATTGCAGGATTTGCACTGCCCACTGCCCCCATGCGGTGAGGCAGTGCATTGCAGGAGTTGCACTGCCCACTGCCCCCAGGCAGTGAGGCAGTGCATTGCAGGAGTCGCGCCGCCCACTTGCCCCAAGGCAGGAAGGCAGCGGATTGCAGCAGTCGCGCCGCCCACTTGCCCCAAGGCAGGGAGGCAGTGGATTGCAGGAGTCGCGCCGCCCACTTGCCCCAAGGCAGGGAGGCAGTGTATTGCACGCTGCCCACTGCCCGCAGGCAGTGAGGCGGTGTATTGCAGGAGTTGCAGTGCCCACTGCCCCCAGGCAGTGAGGCAGTGTAATGAAGGAGTGCCTGTGCCCACTTCTACCAGGCAATGAGGCAGCGTATTGCAGGAGTAGCACTGGCCACGGCCCCCATGCAGTGAGGCAATGTATTGCAGGTGTTGCATTGCACGCTGGCCCCAGGCAGTGAGGCAGTGCGTTACAGAATTAACACTGCCCACTGCCCCCAGGCAGTGAGGCAATGTATTGCAGGTGTTGCATTGCACACTGCGCCCCTGCAGTGAGGCAGTGCTTTACAAAATTACCACTGCCCACTGCCCCCAGGCAGTGAGGCAGTGCTTTGTAGGATTTACACTGCCCAGTGCCCCCAGGCAGTGTGGCAATGTGTTGAAGGAGGTGCACTGTTCACTGCCCCCAGGCAGTGAGGCAGTGTATTGCAGAAGTGGCACTCCCCACCGCCCCCAGGCAGTGAGGCAGTGGGGAGGAGGAGGAGGAGGAGGAGGAGGAGGAGCGCCTGCCGTGGTCCCACGTACGGTGAGCCGTGGCGTCGTCCCTCGGGGGCCCCACGCAGGCACTGCCGAGGGACTCCTCCGTCTTACCTCCGCTAGAGTAAGACGAATCTCGTCGCACACCTGAGAACGCTCCTCACAGCAGGCCGTCTGGGTCACAACGCCGGTGTACAACAACGCTACGGTCCGATCTGCTCTCCGGTCCCGGCCACCAACCGCTCCGACCTGTCCTGGATCCACCCGAGTCAGCGTTCCAAGATCAACGGGCACGGAAGATGTGGGTCTCCCGGGGCATCACCCCCGGCTTAGGACGTCGCCAGACAAGGAGCGCGGTGTGGCACGACTGTGCGCTGTACCGGAACGGTCCGGGCGCGGGAGGTCGAGGACGGGTCACGGGCGGGGATAAGGCCACGGGGCGGGCCGGCCCAGGGCCACCTGCACCTCTTTGTAGACCGTGCGGGGGCCTTGGGAAGCCGCAGTAAGGATGGCCGAGAACGCCGAATGTAGTGCGGCACACCACGAGGGGATCACATCTCCACGGAGACCGGCCTCCAGGCTCCGTCCATTGCCACCGTAATGGATGGCCCAGAGGCGGCGCCGATCCAGGAGATGGGGGGCAAGCCCGTGCCGGCCGAGACTGTCCAAGATGATCACGTCCTAGGTCTCCAGCCCTATTTCCCGTCGTACGGCCGGCGGAATCTGGTTCGTCTCGTTGTACACACACAGGACTCGGTACGGACTGCACTTGTCCCGGGCGGAAGTGGCGGTCTTCACCTTGGGGGCCAGGGGGAGGTCTCCTGACAGCCACAGGCCCAGGATGACGTCCCAGGCTGGCCACCTGGGCGACCCAGGCGTTGGGGCCCAGTTGGCCACGTGATACCACGCCTGCGGAGGGCGGCCGGCGAGGGACTGGTTCACGGCGACCCTCGTCAGGAGGGAGAAGTGGTCGGCAAGAGGCAGGACGGGCACCGCGTGTGCCGCTTGTGTAGGAGGACGGTAGTGAGGATGACGTCGCAGAGGAGGCGACGGAGATGCGCAGGACGCACACCCCTGTGCTGCAGGGCATCCCTGTGCGGCGGGGAGATGGCTCCGAGACGGCCGATAGTATACGTGGCGATGGTGTGGTGGGCTGGGGAGCCTTCCACAGCCGGCATGAAGGGCTCGTCGCCCCAAAGGACGAGGGTACCCCAAGCAGTGGGCGTAGAGTGGCGCCAGGCACGACGCCTCTGGGAGAGCCGGGCTGCAAGCCACCGATGGTAGTGGGCGCCGAGTAGCGGGTCAAGCGGGCAGGAGAGGATGTGGTCTCCGGGGGCGGGTAGGAGGCAGAGGGGACAGGGCGTGTCCCTGGGGAGGAACAGGGAGAGGCGGATGCCGGTGATTGTGAGGTGGTCTCCCCACGTGAGGAGGCCATGGCTGACGGCGGTGGCGTACTAGCTGAGGGCGGGGTGGCGCTCAGGCAGGGGAGCCGTAGAGTAGGCGTGGTGGGAGGCGAGCAGGGCGCGGCGTGCGTGAGGTAGGGCGTCGTGGACCTGGAGGCCCGCGTGGGAGAAACAGATGCGGGGTTCCTGCAGGGGGCTGAGCCACCCCACGGTGTCGGGGCAGGTGTCCGCAGCGCGTCCTGCCGCCTCATCCACCTGGTCCAGCAAGGCATCGGCCAGGTGCCGGCGATATGCGAATAGAGGTGGCGGGGGGGAGCGTGACCGCGGGCCATATTGCGGCACGCTCGTATGAGGTCCCCCTGAAGCGAATCCTCTGGTTCTCGGCGCCCCTCCTGGGCGGTGATGTATCCTTTGCAATCTACAAAGTGCCATGCACCGGACCGGAAGCCGAAGGCACCGTCGGTCGAGGGTCCCCTGGCGGTGAGGGCCACCCACGCCGTGTACAGCTCCGCCGTGTCGGCATTGTTCAGCCGCAAGGGGATGGGGACGGGGTACACCTGGTACCGGAGGGTGACGGGGCAGAACACCGCCACAGCCCCGCCGCAGCGCCGGGTCTTCGGGCACCATGACGCGTCGTGGAGGATCCCATAGTTCTCGGGGAGCCAGGTTAACGTGGGGACGGTCGCAGTCACCGTGTGGCAACGCCCAACCGGGGGAGCTGTGCCGACCGGTGGAGTGGGGCGAGGTGATACCCGGGGCCATCCCTTCTGTTGCGTGTCTTCCGCACTGCGATGGCCTGCAAGCATCCACGCATGGGTGTCCTGTACCTCGAGTCCAGGGGACGACAGGGCCATCACATGGGGGGTATGGTCCGGTAGATGGCCGTCGGGGGACAAGTGGATGGAGATGTCGCATTGGTGGCATAGGGCGACGAACAGGTTGTGGTCCGTGGGGTGAGCAGCACACCGGAGCCCGAGCTCTGAGGTGAGGCAGGGCTGGGAGGGGTGGAACCGCCAGAGGGCAGTCGGGAGCCTGTGGCGAGTGGACCGGCGGACCAGGGGGTTGGGGTGGTTCAGATGCCGGATGTAGACGCCGAGGAAGTTAGCGAACCCGATGACCGGAGCCGGGGAAACGCCGATCCCTCCTTAGGGGATCTCGCGGAGGAAGTGGGCAGATGCGGAGAGGGCCCACCCAGCGGTGGCGCGCATGGCCGAGGCGGCCATAGCGTCCAGCACGCGCATGGCCCCGTAGGAGGGGGGGCGGACACTGGTGAACCAATTGACTGTCCCATGGCACTTGGCGCGAACATGGCGAGGGGGTAGTGGGCGGGCAGCCTCGGGGCGCGGAGCGCCCAGCATGCGGCGCGGGTGCCCGAGAACAGGCGCCGGGAGTCGACGGGGTGGAAAAGGTGGGGGAGGGCGTGGCGGCCAAGGACGCGGACGTAGTCCTGGCTTGTGGCACACCGCACCGGGTGGCCGTTGAGGTACACTGTGTCTCTGAGGAAGTGGACGCAGCCATCGCGCATGTCCGTGCCGACCAAGGAGGTTGGTGAGGCGGCCTGCCCGTTCAATGCCGCTGGCGAGGGCGGGCAGGTGGCCGCGGTCACCCGGTAGCCACTGGGTATCATCCATCAGGAGAACCCGGTTTAGCGGGCCCGCGGGGGTGTCGGTGGGGGGGACGGAACGGCAGGCTTCGTGTCCTCGGACTTCGCCATATATGCAGTACTTCATGCCGGACACGGGGCATCCCTGCCCCGTGGCGGCGCCCAGGCGGGTGGAGGACGGGGAGCGCCCGTCAGCCCCTCCCATGTGCACCTCGAGGGCGCGATCATGGTGCTGAAGGGTCACGGCATCGGCTGGGGAGATCCCTGCCGCGGTCAGGACAGCGTACTCGGTGGTGTGGTTGATGGAGTCGTACGCATGGCGGACATCGTCCGACAGGACCCACGCCTCGAGGCGTCGCCTCCGGCGGTCCCACCATACATCGTGGAGGACGCAGAGGAGCTCCACGGAGGAGCAGTGCGGGGACATCCCGAACTGGTAGGGCGGCAGGATGCCGCCCTGACCCAGGCGGGGCTGGTAGTGGTCTTTAATGAGGGCGGCCGTGAGCTTCCATACCGTGGCCAGATTGGTGAGCGGCCTGCCGTTTGCGATGGGGCCGTGTGGCGTCTTCTTCAGCAGGTTGATGAAATCCGCAGAGTGCGCTTGGGGCACGGGCACCCCACTGAGAATGCTGTTGATCAAGTCCACGATCACCGTAAACTGGGCGTCCTCCAACTGTCCGAACAGCCGGTACTCCAGCAAATCGTGGTACGGTACGGTGGCCGCCGCTCGGTGGATGATGGCGCGTAGGTTGGCGATGGTGGCGCAAGGCGGCGGGCCGAGCGAGCTGCCGGGCCATCCCGTGATGGCCTGGACGCGCACGAAGGACAGTGCCTCAAGAGGGGCCAGGTGCCTCTGGCGCAGCTGGTCCAACGCAACGGCGGCTTAGTGATGGAGTGGTACTGGGACGCCCACCACGTAGACAGGATCCGCCGGGGGTACATATTGCGCTCTCAAAGTGCGGAAGTAGTCCACCTTGGTGGGTTGGCCGGGGGCGGTGGATAGGGGCGCCAGCCCTACATCCTTCTCGAGGAGGATGACATCCGAGGCCGCCCGGATCTGCTCTTTGAGGCGGGCAACCTCCACAAGGTGCGACGACCCGGACGCCCAATCCGGGTGGGCGAGGGTGTAGTGTCGCAGGTTGGCGACGTGGACGCGTACCGTCGACGGCACCGGCTGGCTGGGGACGGGGGGCCCGAAGGCCGCCGTAGCCGCGGTGTATAGCGCTAAGGTCACCTCGGTATAGCGCGGCAGTGCGCTGGGCGCGTCCGGGGGCGGCGGGGTGAGCTCGGCTCAAAAGGTGTCGTTAAGGGTGCGGAGTTGGCTGGCGAGGGGCTCCCGCGGGATGGGGAAGCGGCCCTTTTTCGACGGGCACACCAGTTGGGGCGCCGGTGGGAGGTCATGGAGGGTGGCAGTCACGGGCAGATGGTCGGACGGGAAACTGGAATCGGAGTGCACCTCCGTGGTGTGGGCAGCTTCCGAAGGGGTGCGGAGGAAGATGTGGTCAAGGGCATCTGCGAAGCCTTGCGGGCTCACCCACGTGGGGGCCTCAGCAAGGGGGTGTAAACGGCGCATCCACAGGCACGAGAGTGTGGGTAGGACGAGGTCACAGAGTGAGGCGGGAGAGATGGGGAGGTGCGAGACCCAATGGCAATTGGTGTTCAGGTCCCCTGTCAGGACAACCACCCTGGCCGGGGTGAGGAGGAGGTATGGGTACACCCAATCCAGGATTGCCTAGAGGGTGTCGAGGTCCCCGTCGGCCCGGAAATACACGTTGGCGTGGCAGTGGGCCACGCCCGCCATGGTGAAGTGAGTGATCAGGGATCGCCCTGAGGGGTGGGTGCTGTGGCTGGTCACGGCCAGGTCCGGGGTCTTGTAGAGGAGGGTGGCGCATCCCCCAGCCACCTTCGCTAGGGCTTGGATGGTGTGGTATAGGGGGTGTACCCGTTGGGCGATCAGGGGACCAGCTTCTTGAATGTGCAGGGTTAGCGGGTACTGGCACTCGCGCACCAGCCCGTCCAGGGCGCGGAGCTTGGGTCGCAGGGACATCTGCACGTTGAGGGTCATTATGTCCGGGCGGGGCGACACGCGGTTGGAAAGGGGTGGATCAGGGCAGGAGCCGGCGGTGGCTGGGTGCCGGGTTAGCTTGCGGACCACCGCCGCGGGGAGGGCGTGAGGCAGGCCCCGCACCCACTTGCGGAGGTGCCGGGGGTGGTACGTGGCCTCTATCGCCAAAACACTGGCTCGGGTGACGCCTGTGGCCGTGACAGAGACACGGGTGTGCAGGGACTGTGGGAGGACCACGTGGTGGTGCTCGGGCAGGATGAGGGAGATTGGGGGCATGCCCTTGCGGCAGAGCTGTATCTGATGGGAACCAGACACTTGCACGCAGTGCACGGCGCCTACTAACGACAGAACGTCGCGGGGCCAGGAGTCAGTCCCGCTGCACACCCGGTAGTAGTGCACACCCGCTGGCAGGTGTAGGCACATTTCGAGGGCGTAGGGGGGCGGGATGAACTGGGCAGCGCCCGGGGCCGGCATCGGTACCAGGCCCCATTCTCTGGGAGAGGAGCAGGGAGTGTATGCGCCCAGGTGCAGGTCCCGGACGTGGGGGACGCCGTCGAGGCGGGAGCGGCGGAGCCGAGACACAGTGTCGGGGATGTCTTCGTTGCGCCCCGCCATGTCCCAGGCTACCGGTCCCTCGGATGCCGACCGACGTACGGCTGGAAGCGGTGGGGGTCGGCTGGGGGGCTCCAGGGCGGGGGAGCGTAGGGGTTGTAGGCCATGGCCACTCGGGGGTCGTGGGGGTCCCCCGAGTACGGGTAGGGCTGGAGGGGGGCTGCTGCATGGAGGTTGTGGCGGCTGGAATGCGCGCGGGGCTCATCGCGGTACGCGCTGCGACGCCTTGGCGGCGGGCTGTCGCGGCGATGGCCAGGGTTGTGACGGCGGGACGGGGACCTGTCCGAGCGGCGGGGGCTGTACCTGCGCTGGTACTTCGGGTCTGGTTCTCCTTCTGGTTCCGAGGTCGCCGTGTGGTCCACCTGATCTTCTGGCTCCCGCGGACGGCGGTGCTTTTGCCCGCGACTCCCTCGATGGGTCTTTCGGGCAGGGTAGTCTCTGTCAGGGTCAGACACCCAGGGAGTGTACGGTTGCTTCTTGGATTCGGCCCAGGTCACTCGCCAGCCGCGAGCGGTGTGCTGTCTGGTCAGTCGCATGCCTCTGTCATACTCAGCAGGTCGGACTCCGACAATCGTGAACTTGGCCTTATGGTTGAGTTGTTCGTCCGAAATGGCCGACAGGCCGGCGCCAAATTTATCCCGGAGGATGCCTCTGAGGAGTGCTGCGTCGACTTCTCCTGACGGGGGATCGTCGACTTCTTGCCAGCCGACCCACAGGGCCTTTGAGAAGGTCTGCGGATCAATTTTTTGGGGCGTATACCCCTTCTTTTTGGCCGCGCCTTGTGCCTGTTTGGCGGCTGCGGCTTCGGCTGGGGAGGCGGCTGGAGTGTCAGCAACCTGCTGGACAGGAGTGGGGCTGGCGAGGAAGGTGCGCAGGACGTCCGTGATGCCGGGCAAACTGGGTGCATGGCTGCGGATCCAGGCCCACTGATCCCGAATCGGGGATTGCGGGAGGGTGCTGACGTTCGCGCCGTACTGGCGGAAAAGCTGGAGGTGGAATGCGTGTGCAACCTCGTCTTCACAGCCTTTGGGGATCTCCGGGATCCACTCCAGTAGGGAGGCCAGTGCGGCATCAATGGGCGAAGCCGTAGGCGACGGCGGCTGGGGAGCAGCGCCCGGCGCCCGGAGGGCAGTAGCCGCTCTGGGCTTAGGGATCGGGTCCGGGATGGCGAACGACATCCCGGGGGCACGTGTAGGGGTCTCCGGGACCGGCACGGGGCTCGGCGCAGCCATAGCCCTGCGGAGGACGTCGGCCAACTCCTCGAGGTCGGGTGCTTGGGCGAGGTGAGGACCGCCGCGGCGAGGATGACCGGCACCAGGACCAGGACCTGCTGAGAGCCGGGGGTAGGCAATCGCACTGCGCACGGCATTGGCGAACGCCGGCGGCGTGGACGGGAGGCCGCGGAGTCTGGTGGCGATGGATAAGAGGGGGGTAGGGACCTGATGAAGTTGTTGAGCCGAACGGCTTCGGCCTGCCGCTGCGCCGCGGCAGAACGTTGGACTTGCTGCTGGGCATTGTCCCGCTCGGTGCGGACCATGACCAGCTCCAGCGTGAGGGACTCCAGGTCGCCCCGTGCCACGGCCAGCTCTTGCTGCTGGGCCTCGTACTGGAGCGTGATCGGTGGAGTAGGCCATTACGTCCAGGTCCGGGACGAAGGGCTCCCCCAACTGGGAGGGGTTGGGGGGGGCTGACCCGACGGCCGGGGCTGGCGACTCCGGAGGCGTGGGGTCCGCGGCAACCGGTGGGACTTGGGAGGCGGGCTCAGGGAGGCGGAAAGAAACCCTGGTCTGCTCGGGCAACAACGACGAAGGCGATTGTTCGGCCCCTGTAGGGGCGGGCTTGTCCTGGGACCTGTATAGGGCTGACGCCGGGGTGAACGCCGTCGTGGCGAACAGAGTGCCGGCGGGGCTGGGTGCTGCCTGGCCTTTGGTGAGGTAAGGTGCGTGGCTGGGCGGCGTGAGTGGGGGGGGGCTGGCGGTGTTGGCGATGCCGGCCTGCAGCAGGGCGAAGGTGGCTGCTGTGGCCCAGGAATGCTCGCCAGCCTGCTCAATCTGATGCAGCAGCTCCACGCTGCGGATCGGCAGGACCGAGCACTCGAGCAGCGGCCGCAGCTGCTCGGGGGTCCACATGCCCTTGTTGGCGAGGGCCGGGGGCGTGGAAACCGGGGCTGGCGTGTACTGTCCAGTGAGGCAGATGGAGGAGGCCCATGCCAGAAGCCCGAACTTCAGCGGGACGAGGTCTGCTGTCGGGATATGGGCCGCTTGCAGAACCGCATGCACGTCATTGGGCAGCGCCCACCGGCCGCAACCACCTCGCGGGTGCGGTGGTTGCGACGGTCTGAGGTGGGGGGCAAGGAACTGGCTGATGGGCTTGTGAATCTTGTGGGAGACCTTTTGGCTTTGGATGTCTGGAGGAGTGGTAGTGTCGATGGACGGAGGCTGTTCTCGGGCCGTGTACAGGCCTTCGCAGACTTGGCCGCGAAGGCGTGACGCTGAGATCGGAACATGGCTTGGACTCCATCGCGTGACGAGGGCTGCTGTGAGGGCCTCAGGGTCCTTGGATACATACTCCAGCAGCGGGCCTCCTTGTACCAACGACAGGGGGACGTGTTCGATGACCTTCGTGTCAGACGGGCCTGCGGCGCCCGTAACGGTGGCTGTGAGCAGGAGTCCCCGTGGCGTCCACGCCCCCGTCACGGCTGTAATAGCCTGGATGTCGCCGTCGGCAGCTGTCCATCGCAGGGCGTCACATAAGTCAGCCAGGGCGGGGTCGGTGGCCCGGATGGCTGTATCCGCAGCTTCCAGTGCGTCATCCTTCAACATGTCCAGCTCTCGTAGGAGACGGTCAGCGTCGTCGGACTGGGCAATTTCCATCAGAAACATGGGGAACGGCCCCCGACGAATGGCGCCACCTCGACTGGTGTCGGGGGCGGGAGAGGGGGAGTCCTGGGACGGCGTTGAGCGGTCTGACATGGTAGGCTGTGGCGAGAAAGGAGCGGGTGGCCTGTGGCCGCAAGGCGCTGGGGGGGGGCGACAAACCGGGGTGCTGGCAAACGGAGGAGCACGGACAACATAGGCAGCCCCCACTGGACGGGGCGCACAGGAAAGAAATAAAGAGTGCCACGAGCGTGGCCATAGCAAGGAGGGCGCAGAGCAACATGGGGCCGCCTGGCGGAGCGGGCCGCCGAGCGGGGGTCCCAGGACTCACGAGGACGGGGGTGCGAGGGGAGCACGGCGCTGGCGCGCGCTGCTGCAACCCTAGTGGCGCATAGGCGAGGGGGGCCCCACAATGGGACGACGAAGCCGACGACTTATGATACCCCTGCACAAGGCGTCACACTTGAGCGGCGGATACGTTGAATGCAGTCCCCGTCGCGGCTCCCCGCGTAGCGACCTGGAAGATTGCCACGGCGAGGTCGACGTCTTGCCAGAGCTGATTGTAGAACGTTGCGCCCACTGTGAGCAGGAGGTGGCTAGCAAGGGGGAGGGATGCACCCGAGGTGCGGCACTCAGCCCTTGGAGACACGGGAATAAGAGGGAGGGACAGAGTGCACCATGCGGGTGGAGCAGAGCGGAGAAGGGGCCACGATGGCTAGAGCTGAGTCACGTGGTGGCACGACTATCACGACGATACACGACTGGCTTCGAGCGTGGCAGTGCGTGTAGGCAATCCGTCCTACAGCTACCATCGTGAGGGTTTTTAGACTGGTGCCAGGTCACCAGAGGCAGTGCATTGTAGGAGGTGCACTTCCCACTACCCCCTTGCACTGAGGCAGTGCGTTGCAGGACTTGCGCGGCCCACTGCCCCCAGGCAGTGAGGCAGTGCGTTGCAGAAGTTCCACCGCCCACTGCCCCCTTGCAATGAGACACTGCATTGCAGGATCTCCACTGCTCAATGCCCCCAGGCAGTGAGGCAGTGCGTTGCAAGGTTTCCTCTTCCCACCGCCCCTGAGCAGTGAGGCAATGTGTTGCAGTGTGTTGCAGGAGTCCCACCGCCCACTGCCCCCAGGCAGTGAGGCGGTGTATTTCAGGAGTTCCACTGCCCACTGCCCCCATGCGGTGAGGCAGTGTATTGCAGGAGTTACACTCCCCACTGCCCCCAAGAGCTGAGGCAGTGCATTGCGGGAGGTGAACTGCCCCCTGCCCCTAGGCAGTGAGGCAGTGCGGTGCACGAGTTGCACTTCCCACTGCCCCCAGGCAGTGAGGCACTGCGTTGCGGAAGTTCCACTGTCAACTGCCCCCATGCAGTGAGGCAGTGCATTGCAGGAGGCGCACTGCCCACTGCCCCCAGGCAGTGAGGACGTGCGTTGCAGGAGTTCCACTGCCCACTGCCCCCAGGCGGTGTGGTAGTGTGTAGCAGGAGTTGCACCGCCCACTGCCCCCAGACAGTGAGGCAGTGTATTGCATGGGTTGCACTGCCCGCTGCCCCCAGGCAGTGAGCCAGGGCATTGCAGGAGTCCCACTGCCCATTGACCCCGGGCAGTGCGGCAGTGTTCAACAAGAGTTCCACTGCCCACTGCGCCCGGGCGGTAAGGCAGTGCATAGCAGGAATCGCACTGCCCACTGCCCCCAGGCAGCGAGGCATTGCGTTGCACGAGTTCCACTGTCTACTGCACCCAGACAGTGAGGCAGTGTATTGTAGGGGTTGCACTGCCCGCTGCCCTTGGGCACTGTGGCGGTGCAAAGCACGAGCTCTACTGCCCACTGCCCCAAGGTAGTGAGGCAGTGTTCAACAGGAGTGCCACGGCCCACTGCCCCCTAGCGGTGAGGCAGTATATTGCAGGCGTTGCGCCGCCCACTGCCCCAAGGCATTGAGGCCGTGCACTGCAAGCGTTCCACTGCCCACTGCCCCCATGCAGTGAGGCAATATGTTGCAGGAGTTCCACTGCCCAGAGCCTCCAAGCGGTTTGGCAGTGCGTTGCAAGAGTTCCACAACCCACTGCCCTCTGCCCACAAGTGCAGTGAAGGAGGGCACACACAGTGCAGTGCAGTGCACAGCACCAAGCAGTGCGGTACCACACAGAAAGCACTGATGAGCGCGGCACACACGGTGCAGTGGGCCTACTAGACCCTGCGTGACTGGGCACAGGCTTCGACAGAGCAATACCGGCCAACTGCGAGTCCGCACTGGTCCGGCTATGCATCAACACACAGGCACTTAGCACCGAGCACTTAGACACCCAGCCCTCCCGTTTACCTATACCCATGGGTAGACATCCCGGCCATTGCCTTCTAGTAACAGCGCCTTCGCCACACCACACCACACCACACCACACCACACCACACCACTCCACTCCACTCCACTCCACTCCACTCCACACCACACCACAGCACACCACATCACACCACACGACACCACACCACACCACACCACACCACACCACACCACACCACACCACACCACACCACACCACACCACACCACACCACACCACACCACACCACACCACACCACACCACACCACACCACACCACACCACACCACACCACATCACACCACACGTGCAGGTTGTCGTCCCCCCGACGGTGTACGAAACGGTGCAGGCCTTGGGCTACCATCACCCCGGAGACCTCTACGCCGGGGATCACCAGGTGCTGCCGGAGCGTGCCCTTAAGAGGCGGGCGCCAGCCCGCAAGGGTATCCCGGGGCTACGTGCGTGGCTGGTCCGCCACGCTGCGGTACTAGTCCCCCTCCTGAGGGAGCCCACACCGCGGTGGCAAGCGGCACCCAAGGACTGGATCCCGAGTGCCGTGCCCACCTACCAGGCAGATGTGGTCATCGGGGGCCGGGCGGCCAAAACCGCCCGGATGGTGACGATATACCATAGGGGTCAGTCCCTCTAGGTGACCGCGGCCATGCAGGACGCCATGGGGACCGCGGGCTGGGCGCCCGAACTCCGGGTGTGCCAGCAGCCCCCCTGCACCCTGCCCAGCGACACAAGGCTCCACCGCCTCCTGGTGGCCCTCCTGGGTATCCAGGTGCAGGTGGGTGCGCCACTGCACGCCCAGCTGTGGGGCGATCACCGACAGGAGTCCCTGGCCCAGCTCCAGCGCACTGGGGTCTAGGCGCCCACCATCGTGGGGATGGCTACCCCCCCGACTGCCGCCTACTGGCGCTGGGCCAAAACGTCGCAGGCCCCTCTCATGACGGTCACCGCGACGCTGCCCCCTTTTTCCTGGATAGCCATAGCCCCGGCGGCGGTGGCGCATTTCCAGTACCCGGCGGAGTGTGTGGCGCACAGATGCCAGGGGCACCCTCCCAAGGGGCCCCTCTATTACTCCCTCGATACGGTGGGGGCAGTGCGAGCAGAGCTTCACCAGGCCCTGCGCACCCACCTCAGGGAGCACCATGGGGACCTGGCCCTCCTGGCGCCACACGGCCGGGCGACCAGCCCCCCACAAGTGCTAGCCCTCGAGACTCGCCCGGGCGTCTGGTTCCATGACCTGCCTGCGCTGGCGACCCTCCGCGGCAATGTCGTGGCGTTGGATGCGGGGACCACGCAGGCGGGCATGGCCATGGCCGGGGTCGTCCAGAGCGGGCCCGAGGCGTACCAGGCCCAAGTGGCCTCAGGAGTGGGCACCTCGCAGGAAGGGGAGGCGATGGCCCTCCTCTCATATGCCCGTCGGCCGGCGACACAGCCAGGGGTGTACTGGCTGGTGCCGGACTCGGAAGCGGCAGTGGGGGCCCTCCGCACGTACCAGGAAGGAGGGCACTGCGGAGATGGCATGCACCACCTCTACGCCACTCTCCCGGGGAGGCAGCGCCTCTCCCCGAGGTCCGCCATCAATGTGGTCACCACACCGTCGCATTCGATCACGGACCTCAACGTCCGTGTGGACGCGGCGACGCGGGAGCCGCCGGAGGTAGGCCTCACGTGGCTCCTCAAGCGCCCCTACTCATTTATCCCCCCAGTGCCCTATCGCGACCAATGTCAGCTCTCCCCGACGGCGCTAAGCGACTGGTAGCAGGATCGGGCCTCCATACCGGCGCGGGCCGCCTACGAGGCCCGCTAGGGGGTAATCTTAATGTCGGGGGGGGGGGGCTCCCCCTAGACCGGTTCGACCACGACCAGCAGCGCCATATCACGGCGCACCGAATGGACAACGTCCCGACGATGACCGTCCTAGCCCACCGTTCCTCCCACTGGGACACGGTGCTGGATACCACGTGCCTCGTGTGCGGGGCACAGCCCGAGACAACGCCCCACCTGTGGGCCTGCTCGGCTTAGTCGCATGAATGGGGGCCAGCCCGCCGGCAACTCGCAGCGTGGCTCCACCAGAAGGTGGGGCCACGGGCGGCCCCAGTGCGCCACCAGCTATGGGAACCGGCTGTGCTGGAGCAGTGGGCAGCAGCCCTGCGGACCCCCTCCATGCAGCTAGCCAACCTGGAGTGTACGGGGCCCCACGCGCTGGGCACGGAGATCCTCCGCCACGTCATAGAGGAGTCCATACGGGTCTGGTACGCCCACGCCAAAGCGCGTGCCACACTGCTGAAGGTCCGCCTGGGCCCGGGCAGCACGATGGCGTGGGCGTTGCAGGAGCTGCGCCTACACCAACAAGCGGAGCGGGAGGGAGTGCAGCGGGAGCTCCGGGAATAAGCACGGTCGCCAAGGGCGAGCCGACGAGGTCTTCCCGACTCCCCCTCTCTCCACCGCGGCCTACACACATACACACGGCGCGCACACAACACACACAGCCCCGCCCGTTTACCTGTACCCGTGGGTAGACATCCCGGCCATTGCCTTCTGGTGACAGCGCCTTCGGCACACCACACCACACCACACCACACCACACCACACCACACCACACCACACCACACCACACCACACCACACCACACCACACCACACCACACCACACCACACCACACCACACCACACCACACCACACCACACCACACCACACCACACCACACCACACCACACCACACCACACCACACCAGCAACTCGGCAGAGATGCGGAGATCCCAGGAGAATGGGAACCTCCGGCGCACCCCGGAGCAGTGGCAGGAGGTCCAACGGCGCAGCTGGGGACCCCCCGTGCGATATCGCCGAAATTTCCTTGGACATCAAGGCGCTGTTCAACCCCAAAGAAACCATGTCCGCCTTGTGTTTCAGGCAGATGCGGCTCTAGGGCCACAAGGACCGTATTAGGGATGAGCGTATCCGCTGGGCTCACTTCCGGCGCTATCTCCAACTCCTACCGCAACACGCCCCGCCGGCCAGGACAAACTATGTCCAGCCTCGCCACCTATGGGAGGTGCAGTCAGGCAAGGCCCGGGGCCCGGACCTGCGCCTACCATAGGCGGACGTCTGCATCGAAATTTCCTGGCACCCCCAGCTCACGGAGGCCAACCAGGAATTCCTATGCGCAGTCATGCGCAGCCCCTTAGTATGCCGCACAATCGGTAATTGTGGTCGGGTCATCCTGCTCCTCAAGAACCCGGACTAGCCCGTCCAAGAGGTAAACCTTAGGGGCATAACCATCTCCTACCACATCTCAAAGCTGGAGCCAACGGCTTTCTACGCCCTGGCGACGGCCATCTACGAGCGCGCCCTTGGGGCCCCTTGCCTCGTAGGGGGTATGCGAGGAGTGTCCCTCCAGGAAGTGGTGTGCACGGTGCACATGAAGTTGGACCTCGTCAGACTTCAGCGCCGATCGGTGGACGTCTTGATCACAGACCTCGCGAAATTCTTCGACTTGATCGCCTACGACGCCCACCCCATCGTGGGAGCCCGCGTCGGCCTGGAAGAGGCTGGCCACTTGGCCACCCACACGGAGGGCTTTTCTTATGCCCTGCCCTTGGGCCCCTGGCGGTCGAATTACTACTACGGCGGCTCTGCCTTTTCTACGCTACATGGACATCGCATACCGCGCCTATGCGGTACAGCCCTTTCGCTTCCCGGGGCTCATGTGGGACGACACAATAGTCTTCCTAGAGCGGGATGACACCCACCCTATCCATGGTACCCTGCTCGATCAACGGACATACGACAAAGGTATCCTGCGGGTGGATGTCCCTGGCCGCAAGATCCATCACGGGTCAACCTCCGACCCCCAACCTCTCCGTTCGCCCACGCCGGAGGCAATGGCCCAGCACGTTGGGAGGCACGTGGTGTGTAGCACCGTGTTCCGGTGGGAGGACCGGTGCACCAAGACGGTCATCGTGGGGATGTTGTCCATGCGGTGCGCCGAGATACGGCACTGCTAGTCACTATCGAACCAGTCGAAGGGGACACCACTGCCCGACGTGCAATTGACTCCCCGCCGCGCCTCATATCCAACCCGCACCGGAATTGAGGCCTGGCCCTGCAACTAGTCGCTCGGCGCCACTGGGGAAAGCTAGCACTGGTCCTGGTATGTTGCCAGGGGGAGAAAGGGGCGGCGGAGGAGCCACGTCAAGTCTACCTCCAGCGGCTCCTACGTCTGCGCATGCCCGCCAGCGTGGTTCCCGCATCCACCGCGGCGATGGTCCCCCGGAGGGTCGCAAGCGCCGGCACATCATGGAACGAGATGCCCGGCTTGACGTTGGGGGCCAGCACCCGGGGGGGGGGGGGGGGGCGGGTGGCCAGGCCATGTGGCGCCAGGAGGGCCAGGTCCCCATGGTGCTCTCGGAGGTGGGTTTTGAGGGCCGGGAAGAGCTCCACCGGCACCGTGCCCGCCGTACTGAGCGAGTAATATAGGGGCCCCTTCTGCGGGTGCCGGGGCACCTGTGCGCCACACACTCTGCAGGGTACTTGAACTTGGCCACCGCAGCCGGAGCGATGGCTATCGACGGCCACGGTGGCAGGACTGCGGTCACTGTCACCAGGGGGGCTGGGGACGTCCGGGCCCACCTCCAGTATGCCTCCGCAGGCTGTGCGGGCAACCAGACGATGGCGGGTGCCCATACCCCCTCGGCCGGCAGCTGGTCCAGGGAGACATGTTGGTGGTCGTCCCATAGCCGGGCGTGTAGAGGCGCGTTGATCTGCACCTAGATACCTAGAAGGGCCACTAGGAGGCGATGCACCGTGGTATCGCTCGGCAACGTTACCGTGGGCGGGCAGCACACCCGGAGCTCCGGCGCCCCATTTTCAGCCTCCATGGCGTCCTTCATGGCCGTCGTTACCTTGAGCGCATATCCTCTGTGATACACGGTCTTCAAGCGGGTGGTCTTGGCCACGCGGCCTCCGATGACCGCCTCCGCGGGGTATTAGGGTACTAAACTGGGGATCCAATCCTTTGGGGCGCAGCCTGCCACCATGGCGGGGGTGCCCGCAGGATGGGCGCCAGGACGGCATTGTGGCGGGCCAGCCATGCCCTGAGACCGGGGATACCCTTGCGGGTTGGCGCCCTCTCCTTGAGGGTCCGTTCCCCCTTCACCCGGCAGTCGGCTGCGTACAGGTCCCCCAAATGGTGTCACCCCAGAGCCTGCACCGTTTCGTAGATGGTCGGGGGGACGACCACCAACGTGACGGCGCCGTACTGGGTGGGGTATACCTCCACCTGGGGGGCGGGGGCCGCCATCGCCCCCGCTCTCGGTCCGCCAGGGCCCCGCACCAGTATGGGGGTAGTCCCCGAGCGTTGGCCCATCCACATGGGCAAGGACACCTCATCCACCACCCGGAGCAGCGTACTAATGAGGTGAGGGCACCGTGGATGGTGGGTGTATTGTCCTGGGGTAAGCACGGCAGGGCAGCCCCCCCTGAGTGCTTGGTGGGCCTGGAGGGCAAAGGCCTAGGACTCTCGAAAGTCATTCTTGGCCCAAGCACCCTGCCGGACCCACACCCTGGCGACCGCGGCCTGCCAGGAGTGCGAGGATCGGGTCAAACCTGGTAGCCATGCTCCCAGGGTCCCCAGAGGGCGTCCGTGTGGGCATGGCGGGGGATTCCCGTCATGTACTTGTATCCCCTGACCATTAGGGCGTCGTTCGCCGCGTGCACCTGGGCCGTGGGGCGGTAGACGCTGGCCAGGGGGAGCAGTTTGCTCAGGAGCTTTGCCGTGAGCACCATCATGGCCGCGTCCGGGGAGAACCGCTGGGGGCGCGGTTGCTTTCACACCGCCGCCTCTGGCAGGTTACGGGGGGCCGTGGGCATGCCCTGCACCTCCCGGGTGGAGGTGTATAACACCCAGTATGGCGACGTCACGCAGGTGGTCCCCCCCCCCCCACCATCTACAAGACGGTGTAGGCTCTATGATACCACCACCTGGGGGATCTGTACACTGCAGTCCACCGGGTCGTAGGGGAACGGACCCTGAAGGAAGGGGCACCCACCAGCAAAGGTATCCCCGGCCTCAGAGCGGGGCTTGCCTGCCACAGTACCGTTTTGGCGCCCCTCCTATTGGCACCCACACCGCGGTGGCAAGCGGCTCCTAAGGATCGGGTCGCGAGCGCTGTACCACCGTACCCGCGGAGGCGGTCATCGGAGGCCGGGTGGCCAAAACCACCAAGACGGAGACCGTGTACCACGGGGGTCACTACTGCCATGTAGGACACCAGGGAGGCCGAAAACTGGGCGCCGGAGCCCCGGGTGTGCTGCCAGCCCCCGGATGCGCTGCCGAGCGACCATACTGCACCGCCTCGTTGTGGCCCTCCTAGGTGTACGAGTGCAGATCAATGCACCTCTGCACGCCCGGCTGTGGGATGACCACCAGCATGTGCTCCTAGGCCACCTGCAGGGCACGGGGGTACGGACGCCCACCATCGTCTGGCTGTCCTAGCAACCGACAGAGACGTACTGGCAATGGGCGCAGACGTCGCCTGCCCCCCTGGTAACAGCAACCACAGCGTTGCCACCGTGGCCGTGGATAGCCATCGCTCTGGCCGCGGTGGCCAAGTTCAAGTACCCTGCGGAATGCATGGCACACAGGTGCCCGGGGCAACCGTACACGGGACCCCCATACTATTTCTCAGTACGCTGGGTACGGTGCCGGCTGAGCTCCGGCCGGCCCTGAAAACCCACCTCCGCGAGCACCATGGGGACCTGGCCCTCCTAGCACCTCACGGCCGAGCCACTGACCACCCCAGGTACTGGCCCCGAACACTTAGCCAGGCATCTGGTTCCATGACCTGTCTGCGTTGGCAACCCTCCGTGGAACTATCGCCGCGGTTGATGCTGGAACAACCGTGGCGGGCATGGCTATGGCGGGGGTCGCCCAGAGTGGCCATGAGGCCTACCAGGCCCACGTTGCCTCCGGAGTGGGAACCTCCCAAGAGGGGGAGGCCATGATCCTCTTGTCATACGTCCGGAGG
>OZ038392.1:24134162-24171662 GCA_964036045.1 Eutreptiella sp. 'Long Island Sound 2002' | reverse complement strand
CACTGCCCCCAGGCAGTGAGGCGGTGTATTGAAGGAGGTCCACTGCCCACTGCCCCAAGGCAGTGGGGCAGTGTATTGCAGGAGTTGCACTGCCCACTGCCCCCAGGCAGTGGGGCAGTGCATTGCAGGAGTTCCACTGCCCACTGCCCCCTGCCCACGACAACAGTACAGCAGGGCACACACAGTGCAGTGTGGTGCAGAGCACCAAGCAGAGTGCACCACACAGAAGGCACTGGTGGTGCAGCGCGGCACGCAGGGTGCAGTGGGCAACTGTGTGACTTCGCGCAGGCGTCGGCAAGGCAGTGTCGGCCAAGTGCGAGAGTGCACTGGTCCGGCTATGCCACAACACACTTACACACAGCGCGCACACAACACACACAGCCCAGCCCGTTTACCTGTACCCGTGGGTAGACATCCCGGCCTTTGCCTTTTGGTAACAGCGCCTTCGGCACACCACACCACACCACACCACACCACACCACACCACACCACACCACACCACACCACACCACACCACACCACACCACACCACACCACACCACACCACACCACACCACACCACACCACACCACACCACACCACACCACACCACACCACACCACACCACACCACACCACACCACACCACACCACACCACACCACACCACACCACACCACACCACACCACACCACACCACACCACACCACACCACCACCGCACCACACCACACCACACCACACCACACCCCCCCCCACCCCACTACACCACACCGCACCGCACCGCACCACACCACACACCACACCACACCACACCACACCACACCACACCACACCACACCACACCACACCACACCACACCACACCACACCACACCACACACCACACCACACCACACCACACCACACCACACCACACCACACCACACCGCACCGCACCGCACCGCACCGCACCGCAACGCACCGCACCGCACCACACCACACCACACCACACCACACCACACCACACCACACCACACCACACCACACCACACCACACCACACCACACCACACCACACCACACCACACCACACACCACACCACACCACACCACACCACACCGCACCGCACCGCACCGCACCGCAACGCACCGCACCGCACCGCACCGCACCACACCACACCACACCACACCACACCACACCACACCACACCACACCACACCACACCAGCGGTCCAATGGTAACGCAGCCGACAACAGGCGTGCAGGCGTCGGTTCGAATCCTGAACTGCTGACTTTCTGGTGACCTGGCACCAGTCTAAAAACCCTCAGGATGGTAGCTGTGGGACGGATTGCCCACACGCACTGCCACGCTCGAAGCCAGTCGTGATACGTCTCGATTTCTCGTGCGTCTTCCCTGTGTCAGGCCGGGCCCACCCCGCCCGCCAACCGTCCAGGACCCCTCCCTGGGCCAGACATGCAGTCTTGTGGGGGACAGATGCACATACGTGGCCTCCCCCCGACCACCAGTGCCAACGTGGCGCCTGCCTCGACAGCTCTGCACCGACGTGGCGCGGTCTGAGTGGCAGGGCACCATCGTGGTGCCGCGAACGTACCCGTGCGCCGTCGTGGCGCGGCCTTCTGGGCAGAGCGCCGTCGTGGCGCGGCCTTCCCGGCAGAGCGCCGCTGCGGCGCCGCCCAAACAGTCCAGCGCCAACGTGGCGCCACTTCAGTGACAACACACCACCGAGGTGCAGCCAACACGCACGTGGGCCGCCGTGGCGCACTGTTCGGGGCACGGTGCCGTCGTGGCACTGCCCGGACAGCCCTATGCCTCCATGGCGCCAGTTGAGTGGCAGAGTGCCATCGTGGTGCCGCCAACATACACGTGCGCCACCGTGGCGCAATCCTCAGGACGGAACGCCACCGCAGCGCTGCCCAGCCAGCCCTATGCCGACGTGGCGCTAGTTCAGTGACGTGGCACCACCGTGGTGCAGTCAACGTACACGTGCGCCGTCGTGGCAGCCGTCGTGCAACCTTCAGGGCAGAGCACCACCGTGGCGCCGCCCCAACGGTCTTCGTGCGCCAGCCTCGCCATGGTGTGTCCTCCAGGCCAATACTCGAGGCACCATGGCGGGGTCTGCACCTGGCGCTCCGCCACCCACCGTGACACCCCGTGCAGAGGTGACGGGTCATCGGCGGTACTCACCGCCTCACGTGCCATCGGCGAACGTCGCCGTCTCGCTCGGGCACCATCGTGGTGCCGCTTTCTCGGTCACGTGCCGTCTCGGTGCACGTATCGTAGGGCTCGTCGTTTGGGCTCGGCCTTTGCGGCCGGGCGTCGTCGGAGACCTCCGCGGTGGTGCACCACCGTGGTGCTATGGCCGTGACGCACGTCCCGCACTCACAGAACCCGGGGGTACCTAGGCCACCGGCGGTGCGCGTGATCGTGTAGCGTGACCGTACTCGCGACGCCGGCGGTACTCAGCCCGCCGGCAGTGCGCATAGTCGTGCTGGGCCGCGTTCTATTTAGCCCGGCGACGTTTTCGAGCCGGGGGTGATGCCCCGGGAGACCCACACCTTCCGTGCCCATTGATCTTGGAACGCTGACTCGGGTGGATCCAGGACAGGTCGGAGCGGTTGGTGGCCGGGACCGGAGAGCAGATCGGACCGTAGCGTTGTCGTACACCGGCGCTTTGACCCAGACGGCCTGCTGGGAGGGGCGTTCTCAGGTGTGCGCCGAGATTCGTCTTACTCTAGCGGAGGTAAGACGGAGGACTCCCTCGGCAGTGCCTGCGTGGGGCCCCCGGGGGACGACGCCAAGGCTCACCGTACGTGGGACCGCGGCAGGCGCTCCTCCTCCTCCTCCTCCTCCACACCACACCACACCACACCACACACCACACCACACCACACCACACCACACCACTTGTGACCTGGCACCAGTCTAAAAACCCTCAGGATGGTAGCTGTAGGACGGATTGCCTACACGCACCGCTCCCCCTCTCCCGCCCCCGACACCAGTTGAGGTGGCGCCATTTGTCGGGGGCCGTTCCCCATGTTTTTGATGGAAATTGCCCAGTCCGACGACGCTGACCGTCTCCTACGAGAGCTGGACATGTTGAAGGATGACGCACTGGAAGCTGCGGATACAGCCATCCGGGCCACCGACCCCGCCCTGGCTAACTTATGTGACGCCCTGCGATGGACAGGTGCCGACGGCGACATCCAGGCTATTGCACCCGTGACGGGGGCGTGGACGCCACGGGGACTCCTGCTCACAGCCACCGTTACGGTCGCCGCAGGCCCGTCTGACACGAAGGTCATCGAGCACGTCCCCCTGTCGCTGGTACAAGGAGGCCCGCTGCTGGAGTATGTATCCAAAGACCCTGAGGCCCTCACAGCAGCACTCGTCACGCGATGGAGTCCAAGCCATGTTCCGATCTCAGCGTCACGCCTTCGCAGCCAAGTCTTCAAAGACCTGTACACGGCCCGAGAACAGCCTCCGTCCATCGACACTACCACTCCTTCAGACATCCAAAGCCAAAAGGTCTCCCACAAGATTCACAAGCCCATCAGCCAGTTCCTTGCCCCCCACCTCAGGCCGTCGTGGGACCGCCTCCGCACCCGCGAGGTGGTTGCGGCGTTTTGGGCGCTGCCCAATGACGTGCATGCGGTCCTGCAAGCGGCCCATATCTCGACAGCAGACCTCGTCCCGCTGAAATTCGGGCTTCTGGCATCTGCCTCCTCCATCTCCCTCACTGGACAGTACACGCCAGCCCCGGTTTCCACGCCCCCGGCCCTCGCCAACAAGGGCATGTGGACCCCCGAGCAGCTGCGGCCGCTGCTCGAGTGCTCGGTCCCGCCGATCCGCAGCGTGGAGCTGCTGCATCAGATCGAGCAGGCTGGCGAGCATTCCTGGGCCACAGCAGCCACCTTCGCCCCGCTGCAGGCCGGCACCGCCGACACCGCCAGCCCCCCCCCCCCCCCACTCACGCCGCCCAGCCACGCACCTTACCACACCAAAGGCCAGGCAGCACCCAGCCCCGCCGGCACTCTGTTCGCCACGACGGCGTTCACCCCGGCGTCAGCCCTATACAGGTCCGAGGACAAGCCCGCCCCTACAGGGGCCGACCAATCGCCTTCGTCGTTGTTGCCCGAGCAGACCAGGCTTTCTTTCCGCCTCCCTGAGCCCGCCTCCCAAGTCCCACCGGCTGCTGCGGACCCCACGCCTCCGGAGTCGCCAGCCCCGGCCGTCGGGTCAGCCCCCCCCAGCCCCTCCCAGTTGGGGGAGCCCTTCGTCCCGGACCTGGACGTAATGGCCTACTCCACTGATTACGCTCAACTGCGTGACCAGTACGAGGCCCAGCAGCAAGAGCTAGCCGTGGCACGGGGCGACCTGGAGTCCCTCACGCGGGATCTGGACACGGTCCTCACCGAGCGGGACAATGCCGAGCAGCAAGTCCAACGTTCTGCCGCGGCGCAGCGGCAGGCCGAAGCCGTTCGGCTCAACAACTTCATCAGGTCCCTACCCCCCCTCTTATCCATCGCCACCAGACTCCGCGGCCTCCCGTCCACGCCACCGGCGTTCGCCAATGCCGTGCGCAGTGCGGTTCCGGCCTCTTTGGAATTGCCTACCCCCGGCTCTCAGCAGTTCCTGGTCCTGGTGCCGGTCATCCTCGCCGCGGCGGTCCTCACCTCGCCCCAGGCACCCGACCTCGAGGAGTTGGCCGACGTCCTCCGCAGGGCTATGGCTGCGCCGAGCCCCGTGCCGGTCCCGGAGACCCCTACACGTGCCCCCGGGTTGTCGTTCGCCATCCCGGACCCGATCCCTAAGCCCAGAGCGGCTACTGCCCTCCGGGCGCCGGGCGCTGTTCCCCAGCCGCCGTCGCCTACGGCTTCGCCCATTGATGCCGCACTGGCCTCCCTATTGGAGTGGATCCCGGAGATCCCCAAAGGCTGTGAAGACGAGGTTGCACACGCATTCCACCTCCAGCTTTTCCGCCAGTACCGCGCGAACGTCAGCACCCTCCCGCAATCCCCGATTCGGGATCAGTGGGCCTGGGTCCGCAGCCATGCACCCAGTTTGCCCGGCGTCGAGGACGTCCTGCGCACCTTCCTCGCCGGCCCCCCTCCTGTCCGGCAGGTTGCTGACAGTCCAGCCGACTCCCCAGCCGAAGCCGCTGCCGCCAAACAGGCACAGGGCGCGGCCAAAAAGAAGGGGTATACGCCCCAAAAAGTTGATCTGCAGACCTTCTCAAAGGCCCTGTGGGTCGGCTGGCAAGAAGTCGACGATCCCCCGTCGGGAGACGTCGACGCAGGCCTCCTCAGAGGCATCCTCCGGGATAAATTTGGCCCCGGCCTGTCGTCCATTTGGGACGAACAACTCAACCATAAGGCCAAGTTCACGATTGTCGGAGTCCGACCCGCTGAGTATGACAGAGGCATGAGACTGACCAGACAGCACACCGCTCGCGGCTGGCGAGTGACCTGGGCCGCATCCAAGAAGCAGCCGTACACTCCCTGGGTGCCTGACCCTGACAGAGACTACCCTGCCCGAAAGACCCATCGCGGGAGTCGCGGGCAAAAGCACCGCCGTCCGCGGGAGCCAGAAGATCAGGTGGACCTCACGGCGACCTCGGAATCAGAAGGAGAACCAGACCCCAAGTACCAGCGCAGGTACAGCCCCCGCCGCTCGGACAGGTCCCCGTCCCGCCGCCGCAGCCCTGGCCATCGCCGCGACAGCCCACCGCCGAGGCGTCGCAGCGCGTACCGCGATGAGCCCCGCGCGCATTCTAGTCCCCACGACCACCATGCAGCAGCCCCCCTCCGGCCCTACCCGTACTCAGGGGACCCCCACGACCCCCGAGTGGCCATGGCCCACAACCCCTACGCTCCCCCGCCCTGGAGCCCACCAGCCGACCCCCACCGCTTCCAGCCGTACTTCCGTCGGCATCCGAGGGACCGGTAGCGTGCGACATGGCGGGGCGCAACGAAGACATCCCCGACGCTGTGTTTCGGCTCCGCCACTCCCGCCTCCACGGCGTCCCCCACGTCCGGGACCTGCACCTGGGCGCATACACTCCCTGCTCCCCTCCCAGAGAATGGGGCCTGGTACCGATGCCGGCCCCGAGCGCTGCCCAGTTCATCCCGCCCCCCTACGCCCTCGAAATGTGCCTACACCTGCCGGCGGGTGTGCACTACTACCGGGTGTGCAGCGGGACGGACTCTTGGCCCCGCGACGTTCTGTCGTTGGTGGGCGCCGTGCACTGCGTGCAAGTGTCTGGTTCCCATCAGATACAGCTCTGCGGCAAGGGCATGCCCCCAACCTCCCTCATCCTGCCCGAGCACCACCACGTGGTCCTCCCACAGTCCCTCCACAGCCGTGTCTCTGTCACGGCCACAGGCCTCACCCGAGCCAGTGTCTTGGCGACAGCGGCCACGTACCACCCCCGGCACCTCCGCAAGTGGGTGCGGGGCCTGCCTCACGCCCTCCCCGCGGCCGTGGTCCGCAAGCTAACCCGGCACCCAGCCACCGCCGGCTCCTGCCCTGATCCACCCCTTTCCAACCGCGCGTCGCCCCGCCCGGACATAATGACCCTCAACGTGCAGATGTCCCTGCGACCCAAGCTCCGCGCCCTGGACGGCCTGGTGTCCGTGTGCCAGTACCCGCTAACCATGCACATTCAAGAAGCTGGTCCCCTGATCGTCCAACGGGTACACCCCCTATACCACACCATCCAAGCCCCAGCGAAGGTGGCTGGGGGATGCGCCACCCTCCTCTGCAGGACCCCGGACCTGGCCGTGACCAGCCACAACGCCCACCCCTCAGGGTGATCCCTGATCACTCACTTCACCATGGCGGGCGTGGCCCACTGCCACGCCAACGTGTATTTCCCGGCCGACGGGAACCTCGACACCCTCCAGGAAATCCTGGATTGGGTGTACCCATACCTCCTCCTCACCCCGGCCATGGTGGTTGTCCTGACAGGGGACCTGAACACCAATTGCCATTGGGTCTCGCACCCCGCCTCACTCTGTGACCTCGTCCTACCCACGCTCGCGTGCCTCGGGATGCGCCGTTTACACCCCCTTGCTGAGGCCCCCACGTGGGTGAGCCCGCAAGGCTTCGCAGGTGCCCTTGACCACATCTTCCTTCGCACCCCTTCGGAAGCTGCCCACACCACGGAGGTGCGCTCCGATTCCAGTTTCCCGTCCGACCATCTGCCCGTGACTGCCACCCTCCATGACCTCCCACCGGCGCCCCAACTGGTGTGCCCGTCGAAAAAGGGCCGCTTCCCCATCCCGCGGGAGCCCCTCGCCAGCCAACTCCGCACCCTTAACGACACCTTTCGAGCCGAGCTCACCCCGCCGCCCCCGGGCGCGCCCAGCGCACTGCCGCGCTATACCGAGGTGACCTCAGCGCTATACACCGCGGCTACGGCGGCCTTCGGCCCCCCCGTCCCCAGCCAGCCAGTGCCGTCGACGGTACGCGTCCACGTCGCCAACCTGCGACGCTACACCCTCGCCCACCCGGATTGGGCGTCCCAGTCGTCGCACCTTGTGGAGGTCGCCCGCCTCAAAGAGCAGATCCGGGCGGCCTGGGATGTCATCGGTCTGGAGAAGGATGTGGGGCTGGCGCCCCTACCCACCGCCCCCGGCCAACCCACCAAAGTGGACTACTGCCGCACTTTGGGAGCGCAATATGTACCCCCGGCGGATCCTGTCTACGTGGTGGGCTTCCCAGTACCACTCCATCACTAAGCCGCCGTTGCGTTGGACCAGCTGCGCCAGAGGCACCTGGCCCCTCTTGAGGCAGTCTCGTTCGCGCGCGTCCAAGCCATCACGGGATGGGACGGCAGCTCGCTCGGCCCGCCGCCTTGCGCTACCATCGCCAACCTACGCGCCATCATCCACCGAGCGGCGGCCACCGTACCGTACCACGATTTGCTGGAGTACCGGCTGTTCGGACAGTTGGAGGCCGCCCAGTTTACGGTGATCGTGGACTTGATCAACACCATTCTCAGTGGGGTGCCCATGCCCCAAGCGCACTCTGCGGATTTCATCAACCTTCCGAAGAAGACGCCACACGGCCCCATCGCAAACGGCAGGCCGCTCACCAATCTGGCCACGGTATGGAAGCTCACGGCCGCCCTCATTAAGGACCACTACCAGCCCCGCTTGGTTCAGGGCGGCATCCTGCCGCCCTACCAGTTCGGGATGTCCCCGCACTGCTCCTCCGTGGAGCTCCTCTGCATCCTCCACGATGTATGGTGGGACCGCTGGAGGCGACGCCTCGAGGCGTGGGTCCTGTCGGACGATGTCCGCCATGCGTACGGCTCCATCAACCACACCACCGAGTACGCCGTCCTCACCGCGGCAAGAATCCCCCCAGTCGACGCCGCGACCCTTCAGCACCATGATCGCGCCCTCGAGGTGCACATGGGAGGGGCTGACGGGTGTTCCCCGTCCTCCACCCGCCTGGGCGCCGGCACGGGGCAGGGATGCCCCGTGTCCGGCATGAAGTACTGCATATATGGCGAAGTCCGAGGACACAAGCCTGCCGTTCCGTCCCCCCCACTGACACCCCCGCGGGCCCGCTGAACCGGGTTCTCCTGATGGATGATACCCAGTGGCTACCGGGTGACCGCGGCCACCTGCCCGCCCTCGCCAGCGGCATTGAACGGGCAGG
Organism: Eutreptiella sp. 'Long Island Sound 2002'; assembly: GCA_964036045.1. Classification (NCBI taxonomy): domain Eukaryota; phylum Euglenozoa; class Euglenophyceae; order Eutreptiales; family Eutreptiaceae; genus Eutreptiella; species Eutreptiella sp. 'Long Island Sound 2002'. The sequence goes on along the minus strand of OZ038392.1, from coordinate 24,163,017 downwards.
TCGCCTCACCAACCTCCATTCTGACCCGACCAAAACGGTCTTGGTCGGCACGGACATGCACGATGGCTGGGTCCATTTCCTCAGAGACACGATGTACCTCAACGGCCACCCGGTGCGGTGTGCCACAAGCCAGGACTACGTCCGCGTCCTTGGCCGCCACGCCCTCCCCCACCTTTTCCACCCCGTCGACTCCCGGCGCCTGTTCTCGGGCACCCGCGCCGCATGCTGGGCGCTCCGCGCCCCGAGGCTGCCCGCCCACTACCCCCTCGCCATGTTCGTCGCCAAGTGCCATGGGATCGTCAACTGGTTCACCAGTGTCCGCCCCCCCTCCTACGGGGCCATGCGCGTGCTGGACGCTATGGCCGCCTCGGCCATGCGTCCCACCGCATGATGGGCCCTCTCCGCCTCTGCCCACTTCCTCCGCGAGATCCCCGAAGGAGGGATCGGCGTTTCCCCGGCTCCGGTCATCGGGTTCGCTAACTTCCTCAGCGTCTACATCCGGCACCTGAACCACCCCAACCCCCTGGTCCGCCGGTCCACTCGCCACGGGCTCCTGACTGCCCTCTGGCGGTTCCACCCCTCCCAGCCCTCCCTCACCTCAGAGCTCGGGCTCCGGTGTGCTGCTCACCCCACGGACCACGACCTGTTTGTCGCCCTATGCCACCAATGCGACATCTCCATCCACTTGCCCCCCGACGGCCATCTACCGGACCATACCCCCCATGTGATGGCCCTACCGTCACCTGGACTCGAGGTACAGGACACCCATGCGTGGATGCTTGCAGGCCATCGCAGTGCGGAAGACGCGCAACAGAAGGGATGGCCCCGGGTATCACCTCGCCCCACTCCACCGGTCGGCACAGCTCCCCCGGTTGGGCGTTGCCACACGGTGACTGCGACCGTCCGCACGTTCTCCTGGCTCCCCGAGAACTATGGGATCCTCCACGACGCGTCATGGTGCCCGAAGACCCGGCGCTGCGGCGGGGCTGTGGCGGTGTTCTGCCCCGTCACACTCCGGTACCACGTGTACCCCGTCCCCATCCCCTTGCGGCTGGACAATGCCTACACGGCGGAGCTGTACACGGCGTGGGTGGCCCTCACCGCCAGGGGACCCTCGACCGACCTTGCCTTCGGCTTCCGGTCCGGTGCATGGCACTTTGCAGATTGCAAAGGATACATCACCGCCCAGGAGGGGCGCCGAGAACCAGAGGACTCGCTGCAGGGGGACGTCATACGAGCGTGCCGCAATATGGCCCGCGGTCACCCTCCCCCCTGCCACCTCTATTCGCATATCGCCGGCACCTGGCTCGATGCCCTGCTGGACCAGGTGGATGAGGCGGCAGGACGCGCTGCGGACACCTGCCCCGACACCGTGGGGTGGCTCAGCCCCCTGCAGGAACCCCGCATCTGTTTCTCCCACGCGGGCCTCCAGTTCCACGACGCCCTACCTCACGCACGCCGCGCCCTGCTCGCCTCCCACCACGCCTACTCTACGGCTCCCCTGCCTCAGCGCCACCCCGCCCTGAGCGAGTACGCCACCGCCGTCAGCCATGGCCTCCTCACGGGGGGAGACCACCTCACGGTCACCGGCATCCGCCTCTCCCTGTTCCCCCCTAGGGACACGCCCTGTCCCCTCTGCCTCCTACCCGCCCCCGGGGACCACATCCTCTCCTACCCGCTTGACCCGCTCCTCCGTGCCCACTACCATCGGTGGCTTGCAGCCCGGCTCTCCCAGAGGCGTCGTGCCTGGCGCCACTGTACGCCCACTGCTTGGGGTACCCTCGTCCTTTGGGGCGACGAGCCTTTCATGCCGGCTGTGGAAGGCTCCCCAGCCCACCACACCATCGCCACCTATACTATCGGCCGTCTCGGAGCCATCTCCCCGCCGCACAGGGATGCCCTGCAGCACAGGGGTCTGCGTCCTGCGCATCTCCGTCGCCTTCTCTGCGACGTCATCCTCACTACCGTCCTCCTACACAAGTGGCACACGGTGCCCGTCCTGCCTCTTGCCGACCACTTATCCCCCCTGACGAGGGTCCCCGTGAACCAGTCCCTCGCCGGCCGCCCTCCGCAGGCGTGGTATCACGTGGCCAACTGGGCCCCAACGCCTGGGTCGCCCAGGTGGCCAGCCTGGGACGTCATCCTGCGCCTGTGGTTGTCAGGAGACCTCCTCCTGGCCCCCAAGGTGAAGACCGCCAATTCCGCCCGGGACAAGTGCAGTCCGTACCGAGTCCTGTAAGTGTACAACGAGACGAACCAGATTCCGCCGGCCGTACGACGGGAAATAGGGCTGGAGACCTATGACGTGATCATCTTGGACAGTCTCGGCCGGCACGGGCTTGCCCCCCATCTCCCGGATCGGCGCCGCCTCTGGGCCATCCATTACGGTGGCAATGGACGGAGCCTGGAGGCCGGTCTCCGTGGAGATGTGATCCCCTCGTGGTGTGCCGCACTACATTCGGCGTTCTCGGCTATCCTAACTGCGGCATCCCAAGGCCCCCGCACGGTCTTCAAGGACGTGCAGGTGGCCCTGGGCCGGCCCGCCCCGTGGCCTTATCCCCGCCCGTGACCCCTCCTCGACCTTCCGCGCCCGGACCGTTCCGGTACAGCGCGCAGTCGTGCCAGACCGCGCTCCTTGTCTGGCGACGTCCTAAGCCGGGGGTGATGCCCCGGGAGACCCACATCTTCCGTGCCCGTTGATCTTGGAACGCTGACTCGGGTGGATCCAGGACAGGTCGGAGCGGTTGTTGGCCGGGACCAGAGAGCAGATCGGACCGTAGCGTTGTTGTACACCGGCGTTGTGACCCAGACGGCCTGCTGGGAGGAGCGTTCTCAGGTGTGCGACGAGATTCGTCTTACTCTAGCGGAGGTAAGACGGAGGACTCCCTCGGCAGTGCCTGCGTGGGGCCCCCGAGGGACGAAGCCACGGCTCACCGTACGTGGGACCACGGCAGGCGCTCCTCCTCCTCCTCCTCCACACCACACCACACCACACCCGCACCGCACCGCCCCGCACCACACCCCACCCCACCCCACCACACCGCACCGCACCGCACCGCATCGCACCGCACCACACCACACCACACCACACCACACCACACCACACCACACCACACCACACCGCACCACACCACACCACACCACACCACACCACACCACACCACACCACACCACACCACACCACACCACACCACACCACACCACACCACACCACACCACACCACGCCACGCCACGCCACACCACACCACACCACACCACACCACACCACACCACACCACACCACACCACACCACACCACACCACACCACACCACACCACACCACACCACACCACACCACACCACACCACACCACACCACACCACCGCAGCCCCTCCGGCGTACGGGCCCGTAAGGCCGGCCGCCGAAAGCTACCAACGCGCGAGCGAGAGCAGGTGCCGGCGCCTCAGCACTGGGCGACCCGGAGGAAGGGACGCGCAGTGCCCATGCATGGGCTTCCGGCCGCAACTCCCTGCTCTCGCTCTGCAGCCGAGTGACACAACATGTTCCCGTCGACGCCGACAACCCCCTAAGTGCAGCGCCCTCCTATCCCCGGGGGCCCGCCTGCACCGCACCCTGCGGGGTCCCCGGCGTATACCGCCCCCCCCTTCCCCCACTATACCCACGCCCCCTACACACCCCACCAGCCGCTCATAGAGGTCCACCCCCAGCCGACGTACCCCGCCTATTACCTGCGGGAGCCGGGATATGGGCCGCCCCCGCCCCCCCCCGCCACCCTCGCCGCTCCCGGCTGTGCCGCCCCCGGACCACCGCGACCTGGAGTTGGCCTACCTGCGGGGCCACGTGGCGGGCCTAGACCGCCGCGCCGAGAATCCCCCGCCCCCTAAGGAGGCCGCGCAGAGGGCGCCCCCGGCATCGCAAGGCCCTGCCCCCGACGTGGTCGGCGAGGCGACGCCGGCACTGCTGGTAGCACCGGTGCGGGAGACGGTGCCCCGGGAGGACCGTCGTCCCACGCCGGCCCCAGGGGACAACCAACCGCCGGTCCCGCCCTTGGTACGCGTTTGAAACCCAACGTTGTTCCCGACTGGAATATTCCCAATGGGAACAATTCCCGCCGGAACAATCTCGTTGGGAACACCACTGGAACAAGTGTCGCAGGCCAGATAACCAGATCCATCACCATGAGTTCACCATGAGGTGGTGGATGAGAAGGATGAAGAGCGGAGGGCTAACCCGGGGGTTAAGAGAGAGGAAGAAGAGGGGGGGGGGGTGGGGATGGGGAGGGGGATGGGGATGGGGAGGGGGAGGGGGATGACGCCGGCGGCGTCTTGCGCATTACGGATTGGATGCGCAACCGACTTGGCTCATCCCTGGCAGCAAAAGCTGCCAATTTTCCCTGGACAAGGGAGATGGTAGGCCCCAACCCCCCCCCCCCCTGGACGCCTGTGTCCTACGAGCCCCCCACCCCACCATTTACACGCTCCGTTGGCTGCTGCAGCGCTTCCTGCACAAGCAACTGCACTGCAAGGAGCGGCGTGATTGCCGCTGGCGCCGGGAGGAGGGGTCCGCGCCTGGGGGGGTTCCGGTGTCCTGGGTGACCGGGCCGGGGACAGGGCGCACGGCACCCCTCCCCAACGACTGGCTCCCCAGCAAGGCGCAGGCAGGCAAATTTCTAACCGCGGGCTCTGTCAGTGCGGGGAGTTGCCATTGGCACCTCATTTTTGAGCGTTGGGCCGACCACGGCCTTGGCGAGGTGAGGGCGACTCCCCGCAAGGACACCGTCCTCTTTCGGGCCAATTGGACCCGAATCCTCCGCGACGGCATCTATGTGGTCGAGGACGAAGGCAAATACCATGGCTTCGTCGTTGGCCAAACGCTGTCGCGGCCTGGCGCCCTACGCGTCAAGTGCGAGGACGACGCGCAGCGGCACCAACAATCTGCCGTTCGGGCAGTGCTAGCGGAACGTGAGCGCACGCCGACCTCGCAATTGCGGCAAGCGTTGGCGGCGATCAAGGAGAACGTGGACACGCGCGTGCGGGTATGCCCCCCCGCAAGCATGTCCACATGGCCAATAGGGCCCAAAAATGCACATGGTTGGCGTGCCGGTGCATTGTTCCGGCGACGTTCCAAACAGTTTGTTCTGGCGACGTTCCAATCTGTCACCGAAAAACGTTTGAAAAGTCTTTTGAACGTCGCCGGAACAGCTTATTGGAACGTCGCTGGAACATTCATCCTGGCTATCCTCCATGTAGGTGGAGGACATCCAGGTCAACCCTTCGGACCCGCGCGCCGTTCGGGTGATCCTTCGTTGGCCAGGAAGCGATCCCCGGCCCATCTATTTGGGTACGTTGCTTCAGCAGTTGCACTTGCAGCTCGTCGCCGTGCTCGAGTTCCTCACGGCCATGATGGACTACGTGGCAGCCCGCGGCAGCGTTCTCGCGACGCGCATCGAGGGGTGGGGCAGCATTGGCGACATGTCCCCAGCGCCGCCGCACTGCCAACAAGTGGCCGCAGAGGCCCCCGCCCCGCCCGCGTGTGCACCGCCCATGCAACCCCAACCCCCGAACCCCCACCCAGCCCCCCAAACAGCACCCAAACCCAAACCCAAACCCCAACGACCCCCCAAGCGGGAACCCAAGAGCGCCCCCAAACCAGCCCCCCAAAAAAGGAAGAGGCTCCCGGGGGAGTCCTCCAGCGAGGAGTCGTCCAGCGACTCCTCAACGGACTCCTCCTCGGGGTCCACCACCGACTCCTCGGCGTTCGAGGAGCCCCAGCCCCGCCCCCCGGCCAAGGAGCCCACCAAACCCCCTCGCAAGGCTCCCAAGAGAGCCGCGCCCCCCCAACCCAAGGCCCAGCCCCCCCAACCCCAACCCAAGGCCAAGCCAAAGGCAAGAGGGGGGGGGGGTGCAAATACAAAGCGGGGGAGCAAGTGTATGTAGTTTTTCGGGACAATGGGCAGTGGGGGATCGAGCAGGGCAAAGAGGCCCTTGCCGCGGGTGGCCCCCCCGGGGTTGGGGAGACGTGGATCGCCTTCCCCGAAGACCCCGAACTCTTCGCCATCCCGAGAGCGTCGGTTTGGAAAACCAAGACGCAGGCGAAGAAGTTCCTCGCCAAGATGATGGCGGCCGAGGAGGAGGACAAGGAGGACGACGCGGACGCGGACGAGGAGGGGGACGAGAGCAGCGACGGGGACGGGGACGGGGGAGACGAAGGGGATGGACCGGGGGCAGGTTTGGGTGCTACCGGGGCTAACCGGGATGGGGGCGTCGGGGAAGAGGTCGAAGGGGTGGAGGGGGAAAGGATGGAGGTCGAAGGGGTGGAGGGTGAAGGGGTGGTGGGAGAAGGGGTGGAGGGTGAAGGGGTGGAGGGTGAAGGGGTGGTGGGTGAAGGGGTGGAGGGTGAAGGGGTGGTGGGTGAAGGGGTGGTGGTCGGTGAGGGGGATGGGGGGGATAGTGGGGCGGGTGACAAGAGTTCGGGGGCGCCCGCCGGGCCCCCGACCACGCAGGACTTTTAGGTGAGAACAAGAGACTAACCCGATGGGCCCCCGGGGGCACCCTACACAACAATGTATTTTGCCATTTTACCCTTCCTTGTGCTTTGCTCTTGTTGTAGAGTGCTTGTTCCGGCGACGTTCCAATAACTTGTTCTAGCGGTGTTCCAATGGTGTTCTAACAAAAACTGTTTTTGAAAACAAGTTTTTTTCACGTGGCAACGCGCCGGGCAACAAATATGAGCATACCAGCAGGGACCCCCAAGGCTAGCAAACAACATATTTTGCCACCATGTACGGGTAGGCTTGGTTGGGGGGTAAATAAATTTTGAACTTTTTTTGTTCCGGCCAGATAGCCTAGAACATTGGAACAATTTGGCCGGAACAACATTGGGTTTCAAACGCGCACCAAGGGCGCTCTCTCCGGCGGGACCTACGCGACGATCACCGAGGCCACAGCCGTACAAGCCCCGGCAGAGATGGCCGCACGGCGTACCGCCGGCCCTACCGCTCCCCGGAGCGGTACTACGAGCGCCGGTCCGAGGAGCGTTCCTCCGGACACCGAGCCCCCGTCGCTAGGGGCAGAGACCACACCCCCGCCCGCCGGGATGATTGCTCCTGTCGTGACCCGCCCGGCTCAGCCCCCGGGGCGGGCCGGGAGCGGCGGGGCCCCGATGACCGGCGCCGGCGCCGCTCCCCCAGCCCGGATACCGCAAGGCGCCTGCGACATGACGCATTAGACACGGGGCGCCGGCCGCAGTGGGAGCCCCGTACGGCTCCCGACGCCCAACCCCCGCATGTCCCGAAGGACAAACCTCCGCGCAAGCGTCAACGCCGCAATAAGGAGGGCTGATTGCCCGCGGCGCAGTCGCCCGCGGGCACCCCGCACAGGCTGCCGGCACACGCTCTAGCGGGAACCCAAACGACGCCGGGCCTCCTGGCCCCCCTTGCACAGCAGGCACGGCCACCGCAGGACGGCGTCCCCCGCACGCCCCAGAAACACCGTGCCGGTGTCACACAGACCACCCCGAGCCTCCGGGGCCCGGGCTATGCCCCCCCGAACGGGGCAACGCAAGCTCCTCCGCAGCCCCGCACCGCGGACCCGCCGACCGTCCTACACATCCGGCGCCTCCCCACAGGATGGTCCCGCTGTCACCTGGCGGACCGTTTCATGTGGCTGGATGGGGCGGAGGGGGTGGCGGAGGCTTTTCATGGAGGAGAAAACCACGGGTACCTGACCTTCCGCGCCCACACACAGGCGCTGGCAGCGTGTGCGGTAGTCAGCGCTGCCCTGGGTAGGGGTAGCGCCCCCGCCCGGCCGCCTGCCGGCGGCCGTCCACTATGTGATCCACAGTGTCGTGCGGGACCTGACCGTGCACACGCGGCAGGACGCCCAGGGCGAGGGGCGGCAGGACACGCCGTCCGCCGGGGCTGCCCCCCCGCGCGTGGACCGCCCCTCCCTCACAGAGGAAGACGTCCGGCGCCTTATAGCCGATGCTGTGAGCAGGCCGCAGCAGGTGCTGCATCCACAGCCGCAGGAGCCCGCCCGGGCACCAACAACCGGCGCGGTCGGTGACGCCGGCCGCCCCCTGCCCCGAGCCCCCCCCCCCCCCCCACGCGCCCTGAGGCGCAGCAGGCCCCCCTCTCCCCTCTCCCGGGGAACAGACCCAACGCTGCCCGACGGCGGAGCAGCCCCTGGACGGAATCAAGGGATCACCGCAGCTCGGATGAGCCCACCTGCGCAGCCGCGAGCCACCGCCGGTAGCCGAACCAGCCGGCTCAGCCGGCGCATCCTGGCAGCTGCCGGGTCGCCTAGCGACCCCGGCCAGCCGGCTGCCGGGCATGCCGGCGCGGGCCCCCCCCGGCCCAGCCGCCCGGATTTGGCGACTGAGGACGTGTCCCAGGACCTCTTGGACACAGATTGCCGTGCGGAGGGCCACCAGCGGGCCCTCACCAGCGCCCCGGTGGCCCCTGTGGCCCACCCCCGGGCGCCCGCTAGCCAGCCCCTGGCCACCCAGACCCACGACGGTGCTGAGGCCTCAGCTCCCCCGACAGGGGACCACCCCCCAGAGGGGCCAACCCTGGATTGGTGTGCAGTTTGTCGCTTCGGGCGCCCCAGCCCATGCGACCAGTGCCCCCCACATCAGGCTCCCTTGGAGGCGTGGGAGGTTGCTGCGGAGCCGGCCCCTGAAAGAGAACGGATGCTTGGGCCCGATGAGGCCTCGCCCGCTCTCGACACTCACACTCCGCATGAGGCGGAGGACCCTCCGCCCCCCCCCATCGATGTGGATGCGTCCCAGGGCACGGCCATCCTAGCTGGCTGGCCTCCTGGATGATGAGGCGGGCGCCCTCAGCCCACTGGAGCCCCTACCACCGGCGGTCGTGTCACATGACGACCCTGAACCGCCGGCTGCCAGCCACGCCGACAGCCCGCCGGGCGGGGTGGGCCCGCACGAGTCCCGCCCAGCGGCAGTCATCGCCGATACCGCCCTTGAGGAGGCGAACCCCTGCAGGGCCATGGACGTCGCTGTCTTCCTAGACAGCGAACGCCTATCAGCGGTGGGGCGCCGCATGCGTGCGGCGGGCCAGGACACGACCCCCGTCCCCGGCCCCCATTCTCCGGATGGGGACGGCCTCCCCCCCCTCTTGGCCCAATATGCCAAGAGGACCCGCGGGCTGCTCCAGCTCGTGGACTTCACCCTGGGGGTCCCCTCCTTCTCCCTCTCCAGCTGGGAGGGAGATGCCATCCCGGCCCCTCACCCGCCGGGACTTGGGATCACGGTCTACTACGTGATCGAGGGGCGGGTGCAGCTCCGCCTCCCCACCCTCGAGGGCGGCACGCGCCCCGGGTGGTGGCTCCAGGCCATGGCATATGCGTATGCCTGGTCTGCCCCGCCGCCGCCCCGGGCAGCCCCCCCGGATACCCGGGCCCTGGTGTTGGTGTGCTAGTGCCCGGTACATGTCCCACGGGGCGCCCCGACGGCCGCCCCCCCCCCCCCACTCCAAATCTGCGTCAATCGTGGGGACCGGTACGCCCCGGTCGACACGGCAAGCATGGACCTCGGGGATCACAAGGCCGCCCTCTCCCCGCCCGGGGGCAGCCCCCTGGCCATCACACCGCCTATGGTGGCCAAGGCCACCTACGACAAGGCCCGGGGAGGGCTTGTCTTATTCCCCCCGGCCCTAGGAGCCCAGCAGCTCCGCGATGCCACCTGGAAAGGCTGGAGCGCCTCGTGGGTGAGCTATGCCCGGGCTCTCCAGCCTGCCAAACCGGTGGGCTTCAAGGTCCTGGGTGCACGGGCCCCGGCCCTGCGCGATTGGGTGCTCCCCAGGCTCACAGGCGAGCGACCGGCAGGAACCCCTTCCCTGACCACGGTCTTCGGCCTCATTGAGCGAGACCTGCGAGCGGCCCAGGGGGCGGCTGGTACCTGGGCGCAAAGCCAAGGCCCCCACGACGGGCCCACTCCTGCGAAGCTGGAGTCGGAGCCGGAGAGCCCCGGCCCCTCGCAGTCCCAAAATTGAAGGCATGCCGGAGGACGTCCACGCCGTGGGGTACCTGTGGCTCAATGTCCGGGGCCGATACCTGCGGCAGCGCCTCCTGGCACAGGCCCTGCACATGGCAGTGCGCCGCCCCACCCTCCTCATCCTGGCTGAGGCCCAGTCCCGGGCAGGCCTTGAGGACCCCCCCTTCCAGGAATACGCCCGGCACGTCGTGCTCCCTGCCCAAGGCAAGACGGGGGCGGGCCTGGAAGTATACGTCCGCACCGGGACAACCACCCGGGCGTCCCTCCTCTGGGGCGCGGAGGATGCCAACGCCCTCCTCATGGAGGTCCTCACCCCATGGGGTCGGCATCATGTGCTGGCGGCCCATGTCCCCCAGATCAGCATAGGCGTGGAGCCTTATGTGAGGTGGTGGGCCGCCATCTGGAGGGTGGTCACCTGCCTGGTCGACCCGACAACCGTCCTGGTTGTCACCGACACCAACTCGGCGGCCCGGCCAGCAGATCGGGACCCCGCGCCCCGAGGATACGGGCTACCGCACGTTCCCGAGAGCCTTCAACCTCAGGGACTTACTGGACCTTCACCCGGTCCCGCAGGATACGCCCTCCTGCTTCTAGGGAGCCGCGCGCTCCCGCATCGACGCAGTCGCCTGCCACAGCCAGGCGCAGTTCACCATCGCCTCGTACCACTACTGGGCGAGTACCCTCCTCTCGGACCACCACGTCCCCCTTCTCTTCACCGTCGCCTTCCCGGTGATCCGGCTTGACAAGCCCAGCCCCGATACGGTCTCCCGCACCCCGGAGTACCATCTGGGCCTAGTGGCCCTGTCGCCGGCGGAAACGGCCGACTTCCAAGGCTCGGTGCTCCGCAGGAGAGCCGTAGACCCCCGGCTCGCCCCGAGTCGGTGGCTGAAGGGCCTGCAACGGGCCATCTACGACTGGGCCCACGCCACGGGCAGGGTCCGGGCCCTCCGCTTCCGACAATACCGCCTTCGGACGCGCCCGGCGGAGCGAGCTCCCCCCTCGCGGGCTCCCCAGCAGCCCTTCCCGGCGCGTAGCATGCTCCCCTCGGTGGGGCGCTTTACAGTGACGGCCCAAAGCATATTGGGCACCTCAGTGACGGCGGGGCACGCCCTCAAACGGAGCCTAGTGGCCTTGGGAGAGGCCCAGCGCCAACAGAGCCTCCGGGGGGTTAAGCAGGGCCCTTCGACGCAGGCAAGAGACCCGTAACCTGAAGCGCACCCCGGAGCAGTGGAGGGAGGTGCAGCGGCGCAGCAGAGGCCCCCCGCGCGATATCTCGGAAATCCCCCTGGACAGCAAGGCGCTTCTCAACCCCAGGGAGACGCTGTCTGCCCTGTACTTGAGCCGCCTACGGCTCTAGGGCCATAGCTATCGGATTCGGGATGACCCCGACCGGTGGGCCCACTTCCAGAAGTACCTGGGGCTCTTGCCACAGCATGCCCCGCCGGCCCGCGGCGACTATGTCCAGCCCCGCCACCTCTGGGAGGCGCAGTCGGGAAAGGCCCGCGGCCCTGACCTCCGCCTACCCGAGGCGGACGTCTGCATCGATATAGCCTGGTACCGACACCTGACGGAGGCGGACCAGACGACCCTGTGCACCGTGGTGCGCACCCCCCCAGTGAGCCGCACGGTGGGCAGGCGGGGGCGGGTTACCCTGCTCCTGAAAAACCCGGACCAGCCGGTCCAGGAGGCAAACCTCCGGGGGATAACCATCTCCTCCCACGTCTCCAAACTCGAGCCCACGGCCTTCTATGCCGTGGCGACGGCCGTCCACGAGCGGGCCCTTGGGGGCCCCTGCCTCGTGGGGGGCATGCGGGGGATATCCCTCCAGGAGGTAGTCCGCACGGTGCACATGAAGCTGGACCTGGCCAGACTTCAGCACCGGATAGTAGACGTCCTGATCACGGATCTAGCGAAGTTCTTCGACGTGATCGCCCAGGACATTCACCCTATAGTGGGGGCCCGGGTGGGCCTGGGGGGGGGAGACCACCTCGCCACCCATACCGAGGGGTTCTCCTACACCCTGCCCTTGGGCCCCTGGCAGTCCCACACCCTGACGCAGCTCCTGGGTACGCCCCAGGGTACAATCTAGGGGGTCCATGCGGGGGCGACGGCTGCGCTCCCATTTTTGCGATTCATGGACATGGCGTACCGGTCCTCCGCGGTGGAGCCCTTCCGCTTCCCGGGACTCATGTGGGTGGACGACACGATCGTCCTCTTGGAGCGCGGCGATTCCCACCCTATACAGGGGTCCCTGCTGGATCAGCGGATATACTACCAGGGTATCCTGCGGGTGGACGTCCCTTACCGCAAGATCCGGCACGGCTCCACGTCCGACCCGCGGCCCCTACGGTCGCCTACGCCAGCAGCCGTGGCCCGCCACCTAGGCCGCACTTGGGTGACGGGTACCCCGGACCATTGGCGGGAGGCGCTGGCCGGGGCCCCGGAAATACAGCCCTCCAGGGTCCTCCGGTATATGGGGACAGACATTTACCTCCAGGGGGCGCCAACGGCCCCCCGGAACCTGCCGGAGGTCAGGGCGGCGCTCTGGAAACAGCTCCGCCCCCAGCGGCCCTCCCCGGACGCAGCCATGATGGTACTCATGGCCAAGCTTCCGAGCAAGCTTCTCCCCCTGGCCAGCGTGTACCGCCCCACGGCCAAAGTACACGCGGCCAACGATGCTCTCATGGTTAGAGCGTATAAGCACGTGACGGGCATCTCCCGCCACGCTCACACCGACGCGCTCTGGGAACCATGGGAGCATGGATGCCAGGGTCTCACTCGGTCGGAGCACTCGTGGCAGACTGCGGTGGTCCGCGAGTGGGTTCGGCAGGGGGCTTGGGCCAAGCAGGAGTTCCGGGACTCCCAGGCCTACTCTCTGCAGACGCACCAGGCGCTCAGAGGGGGTTGCCCGGCGGTGCTAACCCCGCGGCAGTACACGCACCACCCCAAATGCTCCCACCTCATAGCCACGCTGCAGCGGGTCGTGGACGAGGTGGCCCTGCCCATGTGGATGCCGGGCCCTTGCTCAGGGACCACCCCCATCCTGGTTCGGGGCCCCGGTGGGCCACGTGCGGTGGCGGCGGCGGCCCCTGCCCCCCAGGTGGAGGTGTACCCAACTCCGTATGGCATGTCGTGCAGGTTGTCGTCCCCTCGACGGTGTACGAAATGGTGCAGGCCCTGGGCTACCATCACCTCGGAGACCTCTACGCCGGGGATCACCAGGTGCTGCCGGAGCGTGCCCTCAAGAGGCGAGCGCCAGCCCGCAAGGGTATCCCGGGGCTACGCGCGTGGCTGGTCCGCCACGCTGCGGTACTAGTCCCCCTCCTGAGGGAGCCCACACCGCGGTGGCAAGCGGCACCCAAGGACTGGATCCCGAGTGCCGTGCCCACCTACCAGGCAGATGTGGTCATCGGGGGCCGGGCGGCCAAAACCGCCCGGATGGTGACGATATACCATAGGGGGCAGCCCCTCCGGGTGACCGCGGCCATGCAGGACACCATGGAGACCGCGGGCTGGGCGCCCGAACTCCGGGTGTGCCAGCAGCCCCCGGGCACCCTGCCCAGCGACACAAGGCTCCACCGCCTCCTAGTGGCCCTCCTCGGTATCCAGGTGCAGGTGGATGCGCCACTGCACGCCCAGCTGTGGGGGGATCACCGACAGGAGTCCCTGGCCCAGCTCCAGCGCACTGGGGTCTGGGCGCCCACCATCGTGTGGATGGCTACCCCCCCGACTGCCGCCTACTGGCGCTGGGCCGAAACGTCGCAGGCCCCTCTTGTGACGTTCACCGCGACGCTGCCGCCGTTTCCGTGGATAGCCATAGCCCCAGCGGCGGTGGCGCATTTCCAGTACCCAGCGGAGTGTGTGGCGCACAGATGCCCGGGGCACCCACACAAGGGGCCCCTCTATTACTCCCTCGATACGGCGGGGGCAGTGCCATCAGAGCTTCACCAGGCACTGCGCACCCACCTCAAGGAGCACCATGGGGACATGGCCCTTCTGGCGCCACACGGCCGGGCGACCAACCCCCCACAAGTGCTAGCCCCCGAGACTCGCCCGGGCGTCTGGTTCCATGACCTGCTTGCGCCGGCGACCCTCCGCGGCAATGTCGTGGCGGTGGATGCGGGGGCCACGCAGGCGGGCATGGCCATGGCCGGGGTCGTCCAGAGTGGGCCCGAGGCATACCAGGCTCAGGTGGCCTCAGGAGTGGGCACCTCGCAGGAAGGGGAGGCGATGGCCCTCCTCTCATATGCCCGCCGGCCGGCGACACATCCAGGAGTGTACTGGCTGGTGCCGGACTCGGAAGCGGCAGTGGGGGCCCTCCGCACGTACCAGGAAGGAGGACACTGCGGAGATGGCATCCACCACCTCTACGCCACTGTCCTGGGGGGGCAGCGCCTCTCCCCGAGATCCGCCATCAATGTGGTGACCACACCGTCGCATTGGATCACGGACCTCAACGTCCGTGTGGACGCGGCGACGCGGGAGCCGCCGGAGGTAGGCCTCACGTGGCTCCTCAGGCGCCCCTACTCGTTTATCCCCCCAGTGCCCTATCGCGACCAATGTCAGCTCTCCCTGACGGCGCTGAGCGACTGGTAGCAGGATCGGGCCTCCATACCGGCGCGGGCCGCCTATGAGGCCCGCTGGGGGGTAAACTTCATGTCGGGGGGGGGCCTCCCCCTAGACTGGTTTGACCACGACCAGCAGCGCCATATCACGGCGCATTGAATGGACAACGTCCCGACGATGACCGTCCTAGCCCACCGTTCCTCCCACCGGGACACGGTGCTGGATACCACGTGCCTCCTGTGCGGGGCACAGCCCGAGACGGCGCCCCACCTGTGGGCCTGCTCGGCTCAATCGCATGAATGGGGGCCAGCCCGCCGGCGACTCGTAGCGTGGCTCGACTAGAAGGTGGGGCCACGGGCGGCCCCAGTGCGCCACCAGCTATGGGAACCGGCTGTGCTGGAGCAGTGGGCAGCAGCCCTGCGGACCCCCTCCATGCAGCTAGCCCACCTGGAGTGTACGGGGCCCCACGCGCTGGGCACGGAGTTCCTCCGCCACGTCGTAGAGGAGTCCATACGGGTCTGGTACGCCCACGCCAAGGCGCGTGCTACACTGCTGAAGGCCCGCCTGGGCCCGGGCAGCACGATGGCGTGGGCGTTGCAGGAGCTGCGCCTACACCAGCAAACGGAGCGAGAGGGAGTGCAGCGGGAGCTCCTGGAATAAGGACGGTCGCCAAGGGCGAGCCGACCAGGTCCCAGGTCTTCCCGGCTCCCCCTCTCTCCACCGAGGCCTACACACATACACACAGCGCGCACACAACACACACAGCCCCGCCCGTTTACCTGTACCCGTGGGTAGACATCCCGGCCATTGCCTTCTGGTAACAGCGCCTTCGGCACACCACACCACACCACACCACACCACGCCGACCACACCACACCACGCCACACCACACCACACCTCACCACACCACACCACACCACACCACACGACACCGCACCGCACCGCACCACACCACACCACACCCACACTGCACTGCACCTGCGATTCCACACATTCTCTGCTTCAGGGTACACCAACGCCGGGAAGTCCACTTTGTTGAACCATTTGTGTGATGCGGGGGTCATTGCAGAGGACATGCTGTTTGCAACACTGGACCCCACCACCCGCAAGGTGTGACCTGCCAACCGCCACTAGACTGCGTGCAAGCCCTCCCCCCCCCACAGTCGAGCCCAGTCCCCCCTCCCCTGGTCTCCTGCCATCCAGTCCACATCCCCAGGGCCCAGCCTCTGCCCTGCTTCGTCGTTCAGGTGGAACTTCCCGATGGGCTGGAGGTGCTGTTGACGGACACCGTCGGGTTCATTCAGAAACTGCCCACGACCCTCGTTGCCGCCTTCAAGTCCACTCTGGAGGAGCTGCAGGAGGCCACCCTGATCATCAATCTGGTGGACATCTCGTCCAAGGGGGCCCGTGCTCAGATGCGAGCGGTGGAGAGTATCTTGGCGGAGGTCGCAGTGGCTGTGAGGCGCTGAGGGCGGGGACCTGCGCAGTGGAGGGCATATCACCCTCACCCCCCCTCACCCCCCCCCTGCCGTGGTGTGTGCAGGGGGGGGGGGTCGGTTGGACCCAAGTTCCGCCGTTTCTGGCACAGCACCCCCGAGACCCGCGGCAGTCCATCAAAGGGCCCACAGGGGCAAAGCACCCCCTGCCCCCGAAATCGGCAGTTCTGGCCATGACAGCTCCAAAGTGACCCCCCTCATGGCCGTAGCACCAGAGCCCCCTGCCCCAACAGCCAAAGTGGACCAGGGCAACCCAACCCACGACGACCACAGCACCATCAGTGGTACTCCTGTACCAACGGCAACCCCCCCAGGCCACGTGCCCCACCTCACGTGAAAGCAGTGCACAGGGTCAATGAGCATGTGTGGGAGGCCTGGCGATGCTCGGGGCATGCTAAGCCAGCCACAGTGTCATCCCCAGAAGGCGGGTGCCCGGAGGGTTGCACCAAGTGCCATGCCATTTGGGGCACACGACGGGACAGCGTCAGCCCATTCCTCGCAGCTGAATGGCCGGTGTTCTCTGCTCCGTGTGCAGCGCAAAGTACGGGGGAACGTC
Organism: Eutreptiella sp. 'Long Island Sound 2002'; assembly: GCA_964036045.1. Taxonomy (NCBI): domain Eukaryota; phylum Euglenozoa; class Euglenophyceae; order Eutreptiales; family Eutreptiaceae; genus Eutreptiella; species Eutreptiella sp. 'Long Island Sound 2002'. Next base: position 24,146,386 of record OZ038392.1, on the reverse strand, counting down.
AGCGGGTGTCTGTAACTGCACCTTGTGACCCAACTCCAATGGTGCCAACACGATGCAAAATTTGAGCATCAAGGAGGCACCAACCAGGCACAGTATGCACATGCCAAAATGGAAACCCGCTGAACATTGATGTACCAGCCACTGTGCAAACTACACGGTACCCCCCTCCCCCCAATACACCATCCCTGGTCTACAGCAAGACATCCATGCACATGCCTCCACTGTACTGCCAAGCAAATGGGCAGTGGTATTAGGTTGGCCCAGTTCAGTCCTGGGGGATCTGGAGATGTATGATGATTGTTGTGTACAGCCCATGTTCTGATTTGGGTGTTGGTCAAGGCAGGGGGTTCCCAAGAAGCCGGATATCCTGTTGTCATGGACCAAGTCTCTTGTGTGTGTTGGGCTCCTGTACCGCCTTGAATCGGGATCTCCAATAATGCTCTACGCTGTTTGATTGGGTTGAAGAGCTTTTTGGCTTTCGTTTCTTGTCCCACATTTTTGTTTGCTGGTAGCAAACCCATTGTAAGGGCCCTTGGTGGCACAGCCCGGTGTACAGTTTTGAGCCCGAATCGTTGGGGAGTTGCTCTGTGGGGGTTGGGAGGTTGGGCTCTGGGTTCTGTGATGGGCATTGGCAATTGGGGATACTACCTCTGCTCATGCTTGGTTTTGGTGCACTTGGGGGACGCAAGAGTGGCCTTACCTGGAGGTGTAGATGCACAGGCATGCCGCCAAACCTGTACCGATGACCGATCCCCCCCCCCCCCCCCGAATGTTATGGTTCACCCCCCCCCCCCCCCCCCCGGGTTTCGTGGGCAGTGTAATTTACATGGGAAATTTGGCTGCAAAATTTATCAGCCTTCCGCGACATTCCCCACGCACTAGCCACACCTTTTTTAGCGGTGATGCTCTGCGCCCACACATTGGTAAGGTGATTGTTCAGGACCATACCGGTTGCAAGACGCAAACACATGCCACATCTGAGGCCTTGGCCAAGATGATTCTCGAGAAGTGCAACAACCATTCTTAGAGAGGAACGCCTGCTACTGGATACCTCGATTGTGTTGGTGAAGGATGAAGCCGCCGGCCATATTGATGAAAACCCACTGACATTCATGAAGGAGTTCATTTGTCAAATGTCCGGCGCCAATCTGCACTTCAGACGGGTCTCCCCTCCATTGTGAGTGGCACCTGCGGCTAAGCTCCACCAAGCCTGCCAAGCCCCGTACACCACAACATTTCTGGGATTGTCTGCGAAAATCTCCACGCCTTTTTTGGCAGCCTATGCCAAATTTCCCACAGCGAAATTGACTGGGCTCCAATCCCCCCCCCCTTTTGTAAAGGACTTCAAAGGGTTGTCGGCCCCGCAACGAGGTACGGCACACTGCTGTGACTCCCTCTTACCATCAGAAAAATTTTCAAGCTGAAAACGGCCCAAGATGGCAAAAAATCGCGTTTTCCCAGGGCTACATGCATTTTTGGCAAAATTTTCCGAAGAATAAAATGGAAGAGCGCGAAAGCGCGGATTCGATGGTCCGTGTTTTGGCGAATTTCAACACGCCTAGAACGAGTTATCCCCCACCCTACACCCCCGGACGCCTCCCGCTGCTGTGCTCAGGTGGGGGCCGAGGACGTGCCCGTCCTGAACGTGTGGAACAAAATGGACGCGCTGCCGCCACACAAACTGCAGCAACTGAAAATGCGGTCGCAGTTCACCGAGGACACCGTATTGATCTCTGCACTGACTGGCAGGTGCGGCACTGGTTCGGCTGTGGGATCGCAGGGAAGGATTTGCAGCCCCCGGCATTAATGGTGACGGTCTCAAGCCCCTTTCCTCCCCTCGTGAGGGGCCCAAGACACACATCTTCACACATTCCCTGTCTCCTTGGTGCAGAGCGATGGTGCCAACATATCAATCAAAGAATGGTCTTTGATGATTTTATTGCGTTTTATTTGGAGAATTTTAATAAGATTTAAAATCTATTTCTTTGAGTTACATTTTGAAATTTTTATTGAGGATTATGACTCGTTCTTTTAATACACGTTCCTCTTTACGATCTTCGGAGATCATCGATGTTTTTCTTGCCCGCTTTTGTGTCCTGAGACCTCATACCAGCTGATTACCCTGTGCCTGCGGCCCGTGAAAGGCGTCACCCCAGCAGATGGGGAATGCCTGGGAGGTTGTGGGGGGCGGGGATTGCTGCGGTCCTGGGCTACACCCCCGAGTGGACCACCAGCAGTCAGCACTGCGGGGGCCTCATCTGTGCAAGAGGGCCCCGAGCCCCTTTGTCACACGCTCCGCTCTGTGCAGTGGTGTTGAGGACATGCTGAGCTTCATCGAGCAGAAGCTGCAGGGGGACATGAAGCGAGTCCAGGTGATGCCCCCCCCCCCCCCGCCCTACACTGTGTCTCTGCCCTCATCACACAGAGGCCGCGGCCTCAGCCGTATCCCCACGGCCTCTTTTAACAACTCGGCACCACCGGGAGGGGGGGGGGGGGGGGGCTTCAAATATTGGGCCAAATTTTCCTCTGGTCCTTCGGCCAATCAAAAGTTTTCTCTGGCGCCTTCGTGCCTTTAAAAACTCAGTACCAACCGGAAGGGGGGGGGGGGCTGGAACCCCCCCCCCGCAAAAAAGCCCTGCGTACCCCCCCCCCCCCTCCCCCCTCTCAGTCAACAGTCCGGCGGGGCTTGTGACCGGACACTCGGGTGCGGCCGCCCAGTTGGGTCCTGCAGGGATGGCGGCGCAGACCCTGGGTTGGCGACCAGGTGAGGCCTTGACCCAACCAACCAACGCACCCCACCCCCTCCCGGCGGCTGCTCTATGAAGGCCAGCGTAGTGGAGAGAGATGAGGAAGAGGGGGCGTGGCCATGGGCCCACAGCTCCGCCTGAGTCTGACGCGTACGGGGGCGGGGCTTTGGTGCCGCGTGGGGGAGGGCCACACACGCACAGCGCTGTGGCAGTGCCGGACCTGTGCGCGTGGCCCACGCCATGAGGGGCTGGGTGGTCGATGAGGCACGTGGGCACACCCTCCCTCTCCACAAGTGGTGTGCACAGAAAGGGCCCGCTGCGCCCGTTGCACTGCAGCCACGGGGGCCCCCCGCGATGCGCTCGCCCCCCAAACTCCCCCAACCCCCATCCCCAGCCCCTTACCCGAATGACACCGGGACCACCGTCCCGCTGTCACCCAAGTAGCACTAAGTGCCTCTAGTGCTTTGGAACAACCAAATGTACACACTTTATTGTTTGTTGCCCAGAACTCAAACCCATCCGTACACCCGCAAGCACCAACTGGCACATTTACTCAGCCTTTGCCCCCCCCCCCCCCCGCCCCCTCGACCTACCACAAGCACCAACCGGCAAACCTACTACTACAGGGGGGGGGTGCCGGCCGGGACCCAACCCCAAGGGAGCCCCCCCCCCCCCCCTCTACGAACCTCAAAATGGTCCTATGGGTCAATGGATTTTGTTTTAGGCATATGGCAGGGGTTCTTTTGTTTTACCCCATGTGACTCAAAATACTCACGATTTTTTTTTCATGCAGAATCCACAAAAATGGGTGAACCTCCCCCAAAAAAACATTTTGATCCCAACCCGGCCTCCGGGTCGGACCTTGGCTGATGGGAGCCTGAGATGATGTTGTGTATGTTCAAAATGATCAGCGTGTCCCGGGGATCATTTTGAGGTATGTGCGTCGGGGTACCCACCGACCCTCCCCAGCGACCCCGGCGGCTGACTGCCCCGACCCGCCTGCCCTTTGGGTTTGGGTCAACGAAGGGGGGGGGGGGTTGGGGGGCACCCTCGGGCGGGGGGTGGTGGGGGACCCCCCCCCCCCCTCTACAACCCCTGAAATGGTTCAACACCCCTCGGGGTCTCCTCTCGCCAGGTAGCGGCCCCCGTGCCCCCCACCCACCCCTTGTGCAAAGCCTCTCCTGGTGTAACTTCTACGAGGGCGGCCAACTCGTCTGACCAACCCTACCTGGGGGTCACCGGTGAAGAGACGTTTGTTGCGAAACACTGCGTTCTGCTGGAGACTGCGCCCCGTTTCCGGTTGTGTCGATGCGATGCTCAGCGATGGTCCCTGTTCTATGGCCCAGCACCTCCAGCAGCTGCGCGCCCCCCGGGGGGTGCGGGGGGCGGGGGTAAGTGCGTCGCGGCAGCCGAAGCAGGGGCTCCGGGCCCCACTGTCGTGTGCCATCGTTGTGGCCGTTCCTGCACGAGGGACGGGGGGCGTGCCACAACGTGTGCGCCGATCCCGAGTTCGGGCCGTGGTCATGGGAGTCCCATCAACGCCGAAGGAGAGGCACGTGGGGACCCTCCGGGGGACCAGAAAGTATGTCAGTGCCCCGGGTGCGCCGGGCCAAGGATTTCCCCTATTTCCCCACCGGTTGTCCCCCTTTTTTCCCATTTTTTGTCCCCGTGTTGGGGACCCCGGGAAGGCAGGGGTGATACAGCCATTCGCCCTTAAGTGGGCCCCCGAGACGGCAGGGGTGAGGGGTGGCCTGGGCTGGAGGAGGGGGTGATGTTTGGGGGTTAAGCATTGGGATGGATGGCCGGGGCATTGATGTGGATGCCGGGGACGCGCTCGGCAAATGTACCCTCCCAGTCTCGAGGGTATGAACGGCGGTGCCCCAGGTCGGCGGGCACGGGCCGAGAGCCCAAGGGATGGCCCTGATTGGGACATGCGACGCACGACCCGCGCACCCGAGGCCACACAACCGTCTGCGTTGGCCCCGATGGGCATCCCCTCAAAGAAACGGCCACGCAACCGAAGCCCCCACCCGAATGCAAGACGCCAGCAGTGCACCGCCGTGCGCAGCAATGCGTTTGGCTTGGATTGGCGACGGGTGGTGCCTGCCGGCGCATGGCTGATTGTTGTTGAAGGGGGGGGGGGGCACGGGCAACGCCACTTGAACGCCACTTGCGGAGGGAAGGGGGTTCAGGGAATGGGCAGGTGAGAGGCCAATAGGCGCCGCCGGCTGCAGACGGCAGTATACCCGGGTGCCATGCCACCCCCCCCCCCCCCCGCCTTGCGCGAGCACGGCCGTGGCTTGGAACAAGCAACATCAACAATGTATAGCGTATTACTCGGAACTCAAACCCATGCGGACACCCGGAAGTACCAACTCAGCTGTTGCCCCCCCCCCCCCTTCGACCCACCAGAAGCACCAACCGGCAAACCTACTGCTCCAGCTTCGATGGTCGCCCCCCCCCCCCCCCCCCCGCACAAAGCCTCTCCTAGTCTGCCTGGTACGCGAGCGGCCAACCTGTCTAACCGACCATTTGTGGGCGGGAATATGACATGAAGACAAGACAAGACATGCAAGCGACCCCGGCCCTCTGGCGTTCTCCTGACCGCACTTTTGGGGGTCACCGAATGGAGGAGGACATGTCCGTGAGGCTGCGTTTTGCGGGAGACAGGGACTGGGGCCGTGCCTGTGAAGGTAGGGTGCCCTCCAAACGCCGCACACGGCGTGGGACTGCAGCCCCTTCCGTCCCCTTGGGCGGCGGTTGTCCGGGCGGTGCTGCGTGCGTGCCGCACCACTGTCCCTGTCCCCCCTGAGTCTGCCCATGCCTTGGCAAAGGGGCCGCGGAGGGACCGCACACCCCTCGGCAGGGATGCATTGGAAGAGAGGGAGGTTCCCCCCCCCCGCCTCCTGGGCGCCCAGCCTATGCCCAGCCACTGTCCTTCTGATGCCAAGTGCCAGCCTCAATGGCATTTGCAACCGACAGTAACCGCCCCCAACCGCTTTGGCAACCTCCTCCAACCGCCTATCCAACCGCTGCTGGGGCGGCCTCTGTGGTCCATTCCCTTCTAATACTTCCCTGCCCCTCGGCCGATGACCGCACCACCGCGCCCCCAGCCCAAGTGGTCTCGGGGCACAGCGGCATGGGCGACCTGGGGCCCGGCTGCCGCTCCGCCCGGTCCCCCCCCCCCCCCCCGTGCGCTGTGGTGTGCAGGTGCTGCTGCCGTGGTCCGAGGGCGGGCTGCTGAACGAACTCCATGAACGAGGCTCTGATGTGGAGGTGAGGCTGTGCTGTGCGGGGCAGAGGGTGTGGCTGGGGTTGAGGCGCCCCCTGTTCAATGGCCAGGCCTGTGCTTCATTGGTCCTCACTGGACCCCCCCCCCCTCCTCCCCTTCCAATGTTTGAGGCTGACAGCCAAGATTTTGCTTCGGCGCCTTCGCTGCCAAGAGGATTCACGCTTAAAGATTTCTCGCTGGCCTTCGCTGTGTGAGTGTGTGGGACGACCGGGAAAGAGGGGCTGAGGCATGCGTGGGAGACGTGCTGCCGCCCCTCACAGCGACGCTGCACGCCATTTTGATGGGTTTTGTGGTGCTTGGGAGCCGTGGCCAAGGCTGCCGTGCCCAACACGCACCCCTTCCTCCAGCGTGGCCTTGTCTGCGCACAGTGACCCGGTGTTTCCGGCGTATTCTGCACCGTGCTCGGCCAAGCGGAGGGGGGGGGGGGGGGGGGCGTTACATACACCGGCCGACACGACCTGCCGCATGGGGTGACCGACACCATGGGACAAAACAGCGGCTTGTGGAGCATGTGCGTCCCGAGACCGGGAATTGCACGGTACGACCGCAGGGGGTGCGTACCAGACTTGCCACCAGCATCTGCCAGCTCAGACATGATCAGATGGGGCAGGGTCCTACTGAGCCACACGCTGGACGCAGCACGTTCCTACTGAGCTCCGGTGGTGCAGGGGGCGGATATTACTGAGTGGCCTTTGATACAGGGCCCATTGTTACTGAGAACCAGTTTCCCTGGCGGATGCTAGTGGCAAGTCTGCTGCGTACCCACAAGCGGATGTTGGGGGTTGTAGTGTGGGAACATGTGGTCGGGACCTCGTTTGGCCCTGTGGGGCTTTGGCGACTCGGGGGACCATGCGCGACGCAGTACCAGACGTGCAGACTTTCAGTCGGAGGGGGAAAGCCGTGGGCCCCGGGCATAGGCATGGGGATGGGCCCTCCTGCGCCCCCCCCGCCCCCACCACGCCTCCCCGCTCCCATCTCCATCGGCAGGCTTTCGTTCCACGGCGTTGGGGCTGGTTTTGCATTGCCCCGAGTTGACTTTTGACCGCCCTTCGCTCCGCATTCAAGTGCCCTCAGTCGCCCTTCAGCCGCCATCCACCGGCCCTTTGACCGCCGTCCGACGGCTTTGCGTCGCCGTCGGTTGGCCGCCGACCGCCATTGCTTGGCTTCGGTGGCCACACCGTCATGGCCACAGGGAGGCGTACCAGTGCCCCCCTCTCGTCTGCATGGCTGTGACGGTCCGGAAGTCCGTCCACAGTTATTGTTGTTGTTGTTGTTTTTTGTTCACTACGACCGCCTGAAGGGACCGCTGTAGTCACCCTCCAACCACCGTTGGTCAGCCTCCAACCGCCACCAGCTACCCTCCAACTGCCACTGGTTACCCTCCAACCGTTGTCGGTTACCCTCCAGCCGCCCTTGGTTTCCCTCCCACCGCTGTCCGTCACCCTCCAACTGTCGAGCTGTGGGTTTGGCGGACGATAGCAGTTTTTCAGGGCCCGGAAACGCCCGGAAACGCCCGGAATTGGAGCGCTACAAGTACACTATTCGGACAATTGGAAAAAAAATTGGGGAAATGGGGGGAAATGGGGAATTTTTTGCGTTTTCGATGGAACAATGGCAACTGCTTGGGCCAAAACTCCCAAAAATGTGCTTTTTGCTGGGGGATCTCAGGGGAGGGGCAGGCAATTCCCATTTTCCCCCCAATGCTTCTTACATTTGCTTTTCAATCTGAATGCTTGATGGTTTTTGCCAGTGGAAGTACGGATTTTGGGGGGCGACAACAAACAAGCAACTTCAATCACAATGGCAGGTAATTTGGCTTGTGAAAGTACGGGTTTTCGGAGCAACACCGACCCTACACGAGGCAGGGCATGAAGGAACAAACGCCGCGTGCTGCATGTCTTCTGCACTTCAGAGGGTGGCACACGCGGCATCAGAGTAGGGGAATCAGGGCAGCAACAACTTCTCCTAAGGCCCTGGAGGGGACCCGGTGTTCTGCCAAAAAGTGGCTCACAGCGGCACAATATTCTTCGGTGTCCCCAATTTTACGCCATTTTCCCATTGGGCTCCCCCACACACCCTCCATTTCCACCCACTTCCCCCCATCATCCCCCCCCCCATCCACTTTTCCTGGGAGCCTGGGTCCCTGATCGCTTCTGAGGCCGGTTTTTTGTTTCTGCCCTTTGGGACCCCCGGGCCCGTGGCGCATCTGGTTCTCCGCCTTTGCCTCATCCCTCGCGCAGGAGGCCTACGGCACCCAAGGGGAGGGCACGTACGTCAAGGCCCTGGTGCCCAACAGCGTGGCCAACAAACTGAAGGACTATGCCACCGCCTCCTTCCCCGAGGCCTGAGCCCCGGCGGCGGAGGAGGGCCACGCTTGTGCCCGTGCCCCGTGCGATGCCGTGGGGCGTACAGGGGGGGGCAGTGGCCGGCGCATGTGCCCCCGGCGGCCGCCGGGGGCCCCGTGCGGGACAGCCCCTGACGCACACCGGCACACGGGGCTGATGGGCCGCTGTCAGACCGGAGGCGCGGACGGGCGTGCGGCTCAGGCCCCGTGGGCACAGCAACGGCCTGTGTGCGGGACAGCCCCGTGTGTCCGCCGCCCTCACACCAAAGACCATAGGCAGCGTCGGCCTTATGGGCAGGGGCAGGGGGAGAAGGAAAGGCAGGGGCTGTGGCTGTGGCCACTGATGGCGATGTGGAACACTGTGGCCGCTTAGGGTGTGGGGGTGCGCTGGGGGTGAGGGCGAGGGGGCGGGGGGGGGGACTGGGGGAGCGGAGGCCCCCCGCCCGATCTCCCCTGCCCCATTGCCCATGGCAGCGGCGGCGGCATCACCGCCCCCTGTGATCGCCTGCCGCCCTCCCCCCCCCCCCCCCTCGGGGGGTCGTGGACACTCAAGCGCCCACGACGTTGCGTTCGTTACACTCTCGTTACACTCGGGGCTCGAACTGGAGACCTCTGGTTCAGGCGCCATTCACGACCACCGCTGAGGCACGCGACTTTATGGAACAGGAACCCGGGGCTCTCCTGTCGGGGACCGTTCAGGTACCCCCCGTGTTATGTCGCCCGCAGATGCGCGTGGCACCGGGGTGTACGCTGCTGCACAGTGCTCACCGGGTATCGCCGCGGGGGTGGGGGGTGGGGGGGGGGGGCAGTGTGGGGGATGCACGGTCCTCCTCACAGGGGCGCAGGGCACCGTGGAACCGTGCGATGGCGGGCCCCTACGCCGTACAGGTCCTGCGTTCTCAGCGCAATGCCGTTCGTTACCTCATTCCTGAAGTCCCGGGCGCGGGTGCGTCTCCCCCCCCCATCGGGAGGCCGCACAGTGATCCGCACGGTGTTTGGCAGCGATGGGGCCCGCACATCGGCTGCTGTTGTCGTGGGGATCGCTTGCCTGTGGGGTCGTTGGGTTGAGAGCCACCGGGATGTGGCAGAGGGGGGAGGGGGGGGCGCCCGGAACACCCGCAGCCGTGCAGGCTGTTGATGGGGGAAGGGGGGGCTGTGTATCCGTTTTTGCAGGTTTCGTGCCCCGTGTGGACCCTCTCTGGCCGCAGAGTTTTGCTCAACAACTCAGCATCTCCGGGGGTGCCCCCCCCCCCCCCGGGTCTGGAATTCATTGTGGGAAACAATGAAATCACCTGGAAGAGAGGTTGTTAGATCAAGCGCAGGCGCAGCGTCGTATACCCCCCTTTTTGGGGGTCGTTCGCGTAGCATACCCCAATGTATGGTTTTTGACGTCTAACCCCTTGTAAAATCATCATTTTAGGACCAAAAATGATCCCCCAATGATTTTTTTTTGGATTTTGACCCCCGTACGCCCCCCCCACACCTAGGTACCCTTTTTTGGGGGTGGGAGGGGGGGTGGGGGGATGGGGGGATGGGGTGGGGGGTCAAAACTTCTTGGTGTATTGTGGCCGTTGTGTGTGTATCTGGACCTGGGTCTCAAAGAACACTCCCCATATGGCCCCTTGCCAGTGAGAACTCAGCCGTTTTCACACTAGAAAAGCTGTTTAGTGGCATGTGAAAGTTTTTTCAAAATCGGTTTTTGATGAAACCCTTCCATGGCCCCTAAGATGGGTTTGGGTGATCATTTGGTGACAATACGGGTACTTGAACACCCATGGGGACCCACGTAGTGGCCGCTGGGCCTATGTAGCCCATGCCATGGGCCCTCCGAAAGCCCCAAAATTGCTGTTGCATCGGCTGTTTGGTGACACTTGAAAATCACCTCGCAGAGGTTGTTAGATCAAAGCCAGGCAGGCCCGTATACAGGGGGAAACGCCACATACCCCCCCGTTTTGGGCCTTTTTTGGGCTATTCGCGTACCCCACCTCAAGGGGTTGAATTATGGGTTTAACCCCTTGTATAATCATCCCCCAATCAGTTTTTGGTCCGGACCCCCCTTTTAGACCCCCCCACTTGAAACCCATTTTTTTGAGCTTTTGAGGGAGGTGGGTGGGTGGGGGGGGGGGGGGGCTCAAAAAATGACCCCCCCTTTTTTGGGGGTCGAAAGTCATGAATCTTTCGATTTTTCGATTTCGAGCCGAAAAAGTGTTTCCGGGTCCCGACTCCATGGGGTTTGTATGGGGCGGAGTGGGACGAGCGCTGATGCAGTTTATGCACTTTTCAGCCATTTTTGCTATGTTAGCGGTTTTGGCGACCTCAGTGACCCCGTGGTACCCACTCTGAGGGGTGTGAATGGGGATGTTGTGACAGCATATGCCTCCTCAGATACGAAAGGACATTTTTTGCAGTCTCTAGCCCTGCCGAGGGCCGGTCAAAACCCGTGCCAAAAAATGCTAAATGACTGTTTCCACCAATAATGGCTTACATGGGTGAATGGGCCGGCCCACAACCTGCTTATGCAGTTTTTCACCCTGGGCAGCTCAAAAATCAAAGTTTTCGAAACTCCTTTTTTTGATACCGCGATCACCTAAAATAAACATCCAAGGTATGTAAAGCATGTTTTAGGCCATATTCACATGTTTTTCACATTATTTGGGTATTGGGCGCGCACGGCGGGGTGCTCCCAAGGGATTGGTACACAAAATCCTGATGCAGTTTTTCACCCTGGGCAGCTCAAAAATCAAAGTTTTGAAAACTCATTTTTTTGATACCGTGATCACCTAAACTGACCATCCAAGGTATGTAAAGCATGTTTTAGGCCGTATTCAGGTGTTTTTCACATTATTTGGGTATTGGGCGCGGGGGGGGGGGGGGGGGGGGGGTGTGCTCCCAAGGGATTGGTACACAACCTGCTGATGCAGTTTTTCACCCCAGGCAGCTCAAAAATCAAAGTTTTGAAAACTTATTTTTTTGATACCGTGATCACCCCAAATGACCATCCAAGGTATGTAAAGCATGTTTTAGGCCGTATTCAGGTGTTTTTCACATTATTTGGGTATTGGGCGCGGGGGGGGGGGGGGGGGGGTGCTCCCAAGGGATTGGTACACACCCTGCTGATGCAGTTTGTCACCCTGGGTAGCTCAAAAATTCAAGTTTTCGAAACGTATTTTTTTGATACTGTGATCACCTAAGATGACTATCCAAGGTATGTAAAGCATGTTTTAGGCCATATTCACGTGTTTTTCACATTATTTGGGTATTGGGCGCGCACGGCGGGGTGCTCCCAAGGGATTGGTACACAAAATCCTGATGCAGTTTTTCACCCTGGGCAGCTCAAAAAATCAAAGTTTTGAAAACACATTTTTTGATACCGTGATCACCCAAGATGACCATCCAAGGTATAAAAAGCATGTTTTAGGCCGTATTTACGTGTGTTTCACATTATTTGGGTATGGGCGCGCGGGGGGGGGGGGGGGGGGGGTGCTCCCAAGGGATTGGTACACAACCTGCTGATGCAGTTTGTCGCCCTGGGTAGCTCAAAAATCAACGTTTTCGAAACCCATTTTTTTGATACCGTGATCACCCAAGATGACTATCCAAGGTATGTAAAGCATGTTTTAGGCCGTATTTACGTGTTTTTCACATTATTTGGGTAATGGGTGCGGGGGGGGGGGGTGCTCCCAAGGGATTGGTACACAACCTGCTGATGCAGTTTTTCACCCCGGGCAGCTCAAAAATCAAAGTTTTGAAAACACATTTTTTTGATACTGTGATCACCCCAAATGACCATCCAAGGTATGTAAAGCCTGTTTTAGGCCATATTCACGTGTTTTTCACATTA
>OZ038392.1:24067992-24133962 GCA_964036045.1 Eutreptiella sp. 'Long Island Sound 2002' | reverse complement strand
GTTCGGATCTTGGTCTGCTGACTTTTGGCGCCGGCGGCGGCGCTAAATTCGCCCGCCTGGGGTTCGAACAGCCGACCAGAGGAACGCCGGTCGGCTGCGTTACCACTCGGCCACTGCTTAGATTGAGTTGCAGGGCCTCCCCGCTGCTTGTGGCCGCATCTGCCACTGACAAAAAACCCAAACCGCGCGTATCTGCCTGACTGCCTGCCTGCTTGCTGGCTCAGGGACTGATTGGCTGACTGTCAACCTCTCTTCGAGGTGCACTGCCGAAGGCAATAGAATTTTGGGTGCAGCACTAATTGAGGAGTGCCATGCAAAATGGAATGATAAGTACACAGTGAACACCGCATAATAGGCCTTATTTTGTTCCAACCTCCACAATGTTGATCCAGCCCTCCAAGTCGGGTAAAACGCCGCCGACTTGTTGGCCGCCAGGTTTGCCGACTCGCGGGGGGGGGGGGGTTGCATGGGACCCACACCTGCCCCGCAAAGCTGGGCCGTGTGTGTGTGTGTGTGTGTGTGTGTGTGTGTGTGTGTGTGTGTGTTGTTCTGTGGGTGCAGGCCCATCGTGGGGCTGTATGCCCCCCCGTCTGAGCACCACACTGTCGTGGACACAAGGGCACCAAAGCATTCGGATGGGGATGCCACAGTATTGCTCAACGAGAGTACCGGTGCGCGAGGAGGTGGTGTTGTCGCCGACTGTCGTCATGTCCCTGGGGACCACAATGGGGGGGTTACAATATCCGACCGGCCCAGACAAATTCTGATGTCTGGATCACGTGGCGGTGCCACTTCTCCATCATTGGAAATTGGTGAGTGCTGTTTGAAGCCGGGGAAATGGGAATGAACAAGAAAACGAAGAAGCTGACTACGCGTTTCGTGCACCGCCGCTTTGGGCAACAGCACTGATCAGCACGGCGTTGTGTGTTTTGGGGGGGCACAGCGTTCGACTGCTGGGGTGCAGCGAGTGTGGCGGGGTGCTGAGGGTGTTTTGCTGTTGGGAGACGCTCAGACGAGGGGGTACTGGTTGTTCTCAACCCTGAAAAACATAGTCCCGGATCACTTGTTCGAGCGCCCGGTGAAACCGGTGGTCAGACCCCATCAGGACCGCCTGGAAATGGGGATCCCACGGAGCATTGAGTCGGCCGCTTACCACTGATCCCACGGAGCATTGTGTCGGCCGCTTACCACTGATCCCACGGAGCATTGAGTCGGCCGCTTACCACTGATCCCACGGAGCATTGAGTCGGCCACTTACCACTGATCCCACGGAGCATTGAGTCGGCCGCTTACCACTGATCCCACGGAGCATTGAGTCGGCCGCTTACCACTGATCCCACGGAGCATTGAGTCGACAGCCGTTGGGGCTTCATGAACAGCATCGGGGCCATTTATCGCTGGCCATTGGGGGGAATCTGCCAGCCCCTTGCATTGACCGCCGGCTCAGAGGGCCATTGGGAAGGACCTACACTCAGAGTTTTGCTTAACAACGCAGCGTCTCCTAGAGGTGGGGAGGGGACCCCCCCCCCCCCTCGGACCCGGATTTCATCGTGGGACAAAACAAAATTTTACAAAAGGAGATATTGATTTGGGCTGTTTTTGGCACACAAACTTTTGGACTTTTGGGTTGCAGGACCCCCCCCCCCCCCTTCAGGAGAACGCTTCCTACACTACTAAGACGGCTGGTGGTCACCTTTCCTCCAGGCACAAACACGTATCCACGAAAGAAATGACCAAGAATTGAGCCAATGCGCCAGCCCCCCCCCCCCTCCCCCTCGACACACACACCCAACGAGGCAGGCAAAACACCCTCCACAAATCAGCAGCCGTCTCTCAGGCTCATTCTGGCCAATGCAGCTTCTCCCTGAGGAACGCCTGGATGTTTTGCTTCTACCCAACGGCATTTGTGTTCCAAACACAATGCCTCAGCATTGGTATTTCAGCTCCGCTCAAAATCTGTGGGACAAAGACTTAACAGTGCTGCGCAACAAGAGGCGTGTTGTATGCAAAGCAACGCCTTCCGCATTGTGTCAGGGTGTACCCATGGCCAACCCCCGTGTCCACTCCCAAAGCACCCGAATTGTCTAGCGCGATGAGGGGGTCATTTTAAGCCATATATGTTGGGGTCCGGGTGCCCCCCTCCCCTTCAGCCGGCCCCAGACCCCCCCCCCCCCCGCCCTGAAATTGGCTGGAAAGTGGGAGGGAGTCGGCGTATGGCCCGATGGTACGCCCCCCCTGTGGGTGATGTAGCCACTTCTGATTTGGTCCCCCTTCTATTGGGGACCCCCGAGGAGGCAGGGGTGATGTAGCCATTCCGCCCACACGTGCTTTGCAGGGAAGGGTTGCGGTCCAGTGCGGTCTACTTGAGGGATTTCCCGAGGTGAGGATAAACTTGGGGCTAGAGCCAGGATACTTAACACAAAGGTAGCGTGTTGGGCATGCGCCGGGCACGCGCCGGGCAAACATTCCACCCCTGGGCTTGATCTTGGGAATGGACGGAGATTTAGAACTGGACTTGACACGGAGCCGAAAAGTAAATGTCCCAATGTTGTGGCGAACCTTGTGTTGTAAAAGGGAAAACAAAGAGGAAGTCGTTTCTTCTAAAAAAAATGTGAAGGGCCCCGTCAAATCAATGATCAGGAATGGATATGGTTTGCCTGTGACAATCGTTACCCCATGTGTCGGTTTTGGCAATTGGGTGCAGTGCACGGCACACCAGTGCCCCCCCTGCGCTTGCGCGTGCATTGCTCGCATGCTGCAGACACACCTCAGCGCTTGTCCTCCAGCAGTGGGGTCACCCCCCCCCTTCCCCCCTTGGAGGCGCCCCCTCCCGGGGTCCAATAATCCCCCATTTCACGCTTCTTTTGCCTCTACGGCACATCCCCCTTCCCCTTTCACTACCTTCTGCCACTGGCAGTGCAGACCTTCAACTGCTGCCATTGGTCACCGTCTGCCCACCACAGCTACGGGAACCACCGGGTTCTCCATCACAACAGACAAAGGTAGAGCAGACAGTGCCCTGCGATGGAAGCAACGGCAACCTCAAAAACGATGGAAGCAACGGCAAACCTCCAAAACGATGGAAGCAACGGCAAACCTCCAAAACAACTTTGGGTATTGTGTTTGGGGCTTCTTCTTTTTCGGTTGCATTTGCCGTGGGGGTGCAACATTTCAAGGAGTGGCTGATTCTACACGTATCGCAACAGAATTTGTGCAGCAGGAGAGTAGTGCGTTGTGCAGGAAACCTCCTGCTTTTCTCCTGACCTTCAAAAATTGCAGAATTCTGTGACGGGTTTAAATGAATTTGTGTTTCCCAAACAAGTGACGTCCAGGGGGGTCCTTTGGGAACTAGATTTTTTTTGTGTTAAGGACCGCCCCAGGGGACCACCAACCACCAACCACCAACCGCCACCAACCGCCAACCGCCACCAACCGCTAACCGCCACCAGCGGCCAACCGCCAACCGCCAACCACTGCCAACCACCACCAACCACCAACCACCAACCACCAACCGCCGCCAACCACCTCTAACCGCCACCAACCGCCAGTTGCCAACCGCCAACCGCCACCAATCGCCAACCGCCAATCGCCACCAGCCATGGTTGAACATATGAGCTATACTTTTTGCAAAACTGCCGTTCAGGAACACTTTTTCCCCCTCTCTGAAGGACCCCCCTGGTGACGTCTGTGCAAGCGGGGTATGTTGTGCATGCCATCGCTGACTCGGCTGCGCACAGGCCCATGACGCACAATGATTTACCAGAAGGGCGTTGCCAAGTCGATCGAAATAGAAGACTCCAAGACCCAGCCCCAGACGCCCTCGTCCGTGGGGCACTGCCCGGGGAACTTTGCGCCCTCGGGCATGTTCCGCAAGCGGCCCCCCTCCGCCCTGGACCCGGCTGAGGGGGACGGGGGCTGGGACTTGGGGGAGGGCCCGGTGCCGCCTTTCAAGTCCTCCAGCTCCGGGTCTCAAGTTGAGGTCTGTGACCTCGTCTCTGCTGGTCCCCCTTCCCCCAGGCCCCTGGGGAAGTCGGGGTTTCAAGTGACAGGGCCATTCATCGTTCTTATGAACTCTGACACCAATTTTTTTTTGAGCATTGAAAATGATCAATCTTTTTCACCCAAATACATGGCAAATGATGCATTTTCGGAACCCCCTCGGCGCGCTGATCCCAAAATCCCATTTTCTTTTTTTTTTGCCGAATTTGGGATCCAGGTCACCTCCGGGGCCCGTGGGTCAGCCTCAGTAGGATTTTGGGGGGCCCGTCGATTGAGCCGTTTTTTTTGGGGGGGGGGGGGGGGGGGGGGCTCTAGCGAGAGGGGCTGTATCGACCGCCCCCCTCCCCCGCCCCCGGGAGTTGAAAGCCCACCATGTGGCCTCCTCTCTGCCCCCCCCCCCAGGCCCGTGTATGCTCCGCGATCGGTCCAGAGGGAGTGGGAAGCGCGGGTGTGAGGAGCGGGGGCAGGGACCAGGGGCTGGACCTGTGATGGCCCAAGTCCGGGGCCCTCCGCACGTGCGCACCCCCCCACACACACTGTGGATTGTGTGGATACCATTGATGCCCCACGCTGTGGAGCTCTCTTTTTGTCAAAGACCTGACATCTGATTGAAGTGAGCGAGCCTTTGGCGTGCACGGAAAGAAAATCAGACATGCACCGGACGACGTTGGCGGCAGGTAGGACGATATTTCAGGCACATGGGACCCCCCCCCCCCCCCGCACTTATCCACCCCCCCCCCCCAATCCGCAAGCGGAGGATGCCCTCCTCAAAAGGTGAAGACAACACGTACATACACCCACAAGTACCCATCGGCGCACTCACTCGGCCTCGATGGAGCCCCCTCCCCCCCCGCGCAGGTCCACGGATGAAGCAACGCGTTGTGACTGCACAGGTGCACATGAGCTATTGTCCATAGTCGCAAGCAGCCTGGGCATAGCATTCCAATGACTTTCAAACTGTCGCAATGGAATCCTGATTGCGCAGGTCCATGGCTGGGGGTTGCTGGATGCACAGGCCAGACGGGATGTCTTGGGTGGTCCTGTGCCGGATGTGGTCGCAGGTTGACCGCTACAGCGTCCATCACCACACGCACGACCCCCCTGCCCCAATCAAAACAGCGGTGGCACGCATTTTGGACTGCTTTGATGCAGCACACAAACCGTGTGGCCATGCGCTTGGCCCGCGGGGGCCCGCGGGGCGTCCGGTTCATGAAGCGCCCGGATCGCATTGCCTCCTGCCCTCCTCTGTCTCTTACTTCGGTGCGGATCGGGGGTGAGGCACATCAGTGCCATTCAGGGCCGGGGCACCTCTGCCCTCTGTGCCCCACCGCAAACACCGACGGATTGAGCCATCCTTTTTGGGATTGGCAGGCCCCGCCCCCGATCACAGGGTTCGTCCTGCAGGCCCTCTGGGCCAGACAAGAGGTAGGGGAGGGTCTCCCAAACTGGAGCCAGTCCCCATGGGGTCCACAGGGCGCTCCCATTTGAGATGGCGACCCATGCCTCGGCCCGGCCCATCGGCCGAAGGCGCTGAGGACACATGCGCAATCCCGTGCGAAGGCGGGGGTTCTGCCCCCCCCCCCCCGTCCCTTTTTTTTGGTGCCAAGTTGGTCAGCGCGGCCCTGGGAGTTGCCTGCATTGGGGACCCCCTCAAGACGCCGGTGCCCCACGGCGTGGGCAGAAGGGATTGCCTTCAGACTGCATCCGTTTCGAGTACTGCGGTGCCATGCGCGCGCTCGGGCCACACGGCGGCACCATCAGTTCCCTCCGCCGTGTGCCCGTCCGTCCACTTCGCCTCCCAGGCCTTGTGCAGTCGCCTCTGAGGCGGAGGGTGGGCCCTTGGAACACCGTCCGCACTGCTGTCCCCCTCCACCAGCCCCCACCTCTCACAAGCCTCATGTTCTCGTGTCTTGCCCCACTTGCCCTTTGCACCCGCATGTCCCTCACCAGGGGTGTCCTTTCGGAATGCGGCACCCCCCCCCCACCTCCTTTGAGACTACCATCCCCAGCCCCGAATTGCAGGAAACCCTTGATCTTCACAGACCACCACAACAAGGAACCACCAAATTCCACGGTTCCAAAAGCATGTCCTGGTTGGCTGGCCCGAGTGTGAAGTGTGCCGCACCCTGTGAGGGGCCTCGCAGCGTGATGCGCGCGTGGTTCTGCCTTCTGTCGAGTGCACCGTCACCACTTCCCCTCAAAAGAGCAAGTGCAGGAACAGAACAAAACACCTCCAAAAGCTGCGGAAACAACACCTGCTGTTGCTCTGGCCAGGGCATTGCCCCCCCCCCCCCTTCCTAACAAGGGCCAGGCTCCGGTTCTGGGGGGAAATTGCGGAAGCACGGGGTGGTCATGTTTGGACCAGCCCACGGAACACATGATGCGGACAGAACCCACCCCTACCCCCTTCGTGACTACAAACGGGTGTCCCGCAGGCCAGCACACACCCCAGAACACAAGAGCACATGGAATTACCCCCTCCCCCTTTGCGTTAGATAGCCGTGTCGTGCGGTGAACGCAAGGCAACATTCGGCACTGGTCTGGTTTGCACCGCGGTGCAGCACGGCAACACACTGAGAGAGTTGTGGCGATGACCACATGTGCCTGTGACACGGTGGTACATGCGAGAGCTCCGTATCCACTGCTGCATGGCCCCTTTGCGCAAGCACTGCCTTATCCAAGCACGGGAGCCCATCTGACCGTTGTTTTCCTCACCGCTCCTTCAGGTTTCCTCTTGTAGGCAGGGGAGGGGAAAGGGTCGTCAGGGGACAAGTCCGCGGGGAAAACTTCGCCTGTCAGTTTGGTGACGAAATTTTCCCCACAATTTTTTTGCGCAATTTGGGGCATTTCCTGCACTTTGTGCATCCTCAGTGGCGGCGGTAGCCAGGCATTGTTGCGCTGTTGTCGGCAGTCAGTCTGTTTGTCACGTCCGTGTTCAAAATCAAAATGCCTCAAGTTGTACCAGAGTTTCACACAACTGTACCAGAGTGTACAACCCGTACCAGAGTTTCACACAACTGATTGTCCACAAGGAACCAAGGGTTGGGGGTGTCGGAGTTTCCCATGTCTGGTGGCCCTGCACCTACATTAGAGGTATGACGAAGTTGTCCCCAGGCGAAGTTCTCCCCTCCCCTGTAAGCACGGGACCCCACCTGACCATCGTTTTCCTGACTTTCAGTGTGCTTGTGCAAGGCAGGGGGGTGGGTAACACCAACACCCATGTTGACCCTTCCTGCAGCCTGCACAAACCGCATTCTCCCTTGCATTGGAACTGCATGAACGATGGTTTCAAGAAAAACCCCAACAGTGCGGAAACTTGGGGTTGCCGTGTTTGGACAAGCTTGTGTCAGGAATGGGGGAGGGGGGGATGATGGTATTTCAGGGATGCCGGTGACCCTCGAGGTCCCGTCGCCAGCACAGCTCCTGTGCCCCGCCCCACGGCCCCCCGCGCAGGAGTCGAAGTCCCGGTCCGTGCGGCACCGGGCCAGCAGCCTCCTGGAGAAGTGGTCGACGGTCACCAAGCCCAAGTCCAAGCTGAACGGGGGGCCGCCGGAGGACATGGACATGTACCGCAGCCACAACCTCCAGCTCAGCCCCCGCCTGCGCAGCCTGCAGGCCCACGGCCTGGAGCACCACAGCCACGACACCGTGGAGCCCCTCCCTGCCCACCCCTGCTACGTCATCCCACCGGACAACACCTTCCGCAAGTGTTGGGACTTGGCGCAGGTGCGGCCCTGGGCCCGGGCTGGGGCAGGGGTGCGGGCAGGGCAGGGCTCCTTGTAACAGCTCAGCACCGCTGCCCCCCCCCCCCCCCCACTGGACCCCCTCCCAAAAGATTGGGCCGAATTTCTTGCGGGCCAATCAAAAATTCTCTCTGGCGCCCATTGGTTTAGACCAAAAATTGTCTTTGGCGCCTTCGGTGCCTAAAACTCAGCACCACCGGGGGGGGGGAGGGGGGGGGCCTGGATCCTGCCACCCCAAGACCCCCCCCCGCCCTTAGGGGGTGTTTTGCGCTCTGTGCACAAAGTTTGTATAGGACCATGCCCAACCTGCATAGTAGTGCCTAGTACCCGTAACACTGAGCCTTGTTATGCATTTATATGAGGTGCATGCATGCTTTGCCCTCATTTCTAGTGCATTGGTGTGTGTTGTTGTGCATCCTTTCCTATAGGTTCGTAGTATCTTTTTCGAATTTTTCAACTTTTGTTTGCACTTCCATACTTAGGCAGTTTTTCTGTCTTCTCCCGCCCGCCCACCCCCTTCGCCGGTGGTGGAACAGGTCCCTACAGGAGTGCCTCACCGTGGAGCAGCCCTCCCTTTTGAAACCGGCCTGCCCGCATGTCACAGGGCTGGCCTAACCGTGTTGCAGCGATTCTTCTTGGGTTTTGGTTGCGAGTCTGTGATTGTGTGGGGTCCCGCATGCTTGCGGAGAGGAAGTCACCGCACCCGTCCATACTACTACCGGTTCGCCCAGTCTTGGCGACACTGAGTCACTGCTATCCCAAGTTCTGTTGCAGTATTCTTGTGCTCCGCCCTTGCAAACATTAGGCTGTCCAACGTTGTGGGGGTGTAGTATGGTTTGTATAGGAAAGAATCTTGCCAAATGTAGCAAAACCCCCCAATTTCTTCCTGTCATGTGTGCGCTGTGCCCGCGCTGTGCACACACGCCCCCTCAGGGGGGGGGTTTCTGAGAAATCCATAGCGTGGGGGGGGTTTGAAAACCCCCCCCTTTTTAAAAATGGTCCGAGGGGGGGTTTTAAGGGTGTTTTTCGACGCAGACACATCATTTGTGCGATTTTTTTTTGTGGTGGTATTCTTTTGGACTGCACATCCAGAGTTTTGTCCTTGCCCCCAATGCAGCCACTTTTGATTTTGTCCCCTTAGCTAGGGACCCCCCATAATGCAAGGGTGACGTTGCATTTCCGCACTTTTTTGGACATTTCTGATTTTGTCCCCCGCTCTGAGGCGGTGGGGATCCCCGGGGCGGCAAGGTTGACGTAGCCACCTTGCCCATTTATGGGCCACTTCTGATTTTGCCCCCTGCTCTGAGGCGGAGGGGATTTTCAAGGCGGCAGGGGTGACGTAGCCACACTGTAAAGGTCATGCAGGTCCGTGACCCAACAGTATCGTTGTACATATGCCAATTGGGGTCTCAACCGGCCGAGAACTTGTTTTCCATCACCCGCACCCTGAACCACAACCGCAATTTTGATGTACTGCAGCTGCGGGACCGCTTGTAGGCTGTTTTGGACATTCAGGACATTTTTTTTGGCACATCCTGATTGGCGCAAGCCGCATGAGCGGTACGCCACTGATCGATTGACTCCACTTGGGTACACTGCGGGTTATAGTGTGCAAAGTGTTGATCTCAAAAAGGTTTGGGAAAGGGGTACAGCACGTGCCACAGCCATCCTTGAGCAACACCCACAGATTGGCTCATCTGCGCACAATGTCTTGGAATCTCTTTACCAAGGCGGTGCAACCCTTTTGAAACCATGTGGTGCACCCCTTGTCTTGGACAAAGAAGACGAATTTTTGGGGACCGCCCCGGACACCAGAAGAATGGAGGATAGCGATCCTACCGATGCTTGTTCCCTGGAATCCTGGCTGCGTTGTCATGGTTCTGACCGAAATCGAGCCTATGTCCTATGCGCCAATGGACATACCGTGCATATTACACAACTTGTCAATGAGTATTTCAACGGCAACGTTGAACATGCGTCAACCGATCGGCTGCGGCGCACTGCACAAACCGCACGGTTTGGTCAAACCCCCACGAAAGTAAACAATGTTGCATTGCCTGACAATTGCAATTTTGATGAGGACGCGGTCACGGTGGGTGCTATCTTTCTTGCACTTGTGACTTTCATATGGGGCTCGCAACGGACGTGTTCCGTGGGCACATTTAGTTTTTCATGGTGCACCGTTGACGGTGCACGGGTTTATGGTACCACGAAGGAGGCGCTTGCGACGGGACATGCCATCCCCGTAACGGGTCAATTTTTGCCTTTTGTCGCCATGACCAGTGATCCAACCTTGTTGCGGTGGACGGGGCGGTTTGGTCCGGAATGTGAGTTTCGGAATGGGCATGTGGTTTTTTTGGATGCCCAAATGGATGCCGATGGTCGTTGGCTGATTCCAGTGGGCACCCTGTCTGCCTTTGTGAAAACTGCAAAGGTACCCAATTGTCCTCAGTTGCGTGCAGAACCATACGCTGGTGTGGCACATACTAGCGTGCGGCCCGCAGAAGCAACAGAATTTTGTTTGTTTTGTGGAGCGGCCATTGCTTTGGCAAGGATGCGTCATCATGTGGCAGTGCACTTGCAGAAAGGAGAGGTGGTAACGGACCCAAGGATGCATGGTGAGGCCGAACCTTGTGGTTTTTGTGGACGCACAACAGGCACGTGCACCACAAGTATTGTGGGCAAGAAAATCCGTAGCACATGCCCGTGTGTGGTCCCATTGAAGCTCGCAATGGCCATGCGCAAACAAAAAAACATGCCCCGTGAATGTCCTATTCCCGGGTGCAGTGCCACCCCGTGGGTTTTGAACATCAAAACTCACTTGGCTCGGTGCCATCCAACCGTGCCACCCAACACCGTTGATTTGACGGAATGGGTTGTAGTCGGGCAAGACGATGAGAAAAAAAAGGGGCGAGCCAAAAAAATCCCCATGGTGATGAAGCCCAAGATCACTTTGAAAGTGGCAAAGGCGGTGGACAACGAGAGTGCGTCCTTCTCTGAAGCCTCTCTTGGACCCTCTCATTGGGACTGGAAACCGGAGGAGGATGCAAGCTCTGTGGAATCTAGGTCTTCCGCAGATGACAATTCGTCCAGCGGTAACGAGAGTTCCGCAACTTCCGAGGATGGCAATAGCTCCTCTTCTTCCTCATCTTCTTCCTCTTCCACCTCTTCTTCCGGGGTGGAAGTAGTCCCGCAAAAGAAAGCTGTTCTTGGCAAGGGCACAAAGCGGCCCATCACCGCTACCAAGCAAAATGCGAAGAAGCGTTGCACGGTGAAGACCTCAGGGCGGAAGAAGTAGGCGGAGCTACATGCACACACACACACACACACGTCACAAACGGATACCTCCCCCACCCCCTACACCTCCTCGCTCTCCCTCTCCTTCCCTTGTAGTAGCATGCACACTCGGACTGGAAGGCCCACACAATGGCGCGGGGAGGGAGGCCTGGCCCGCCATAGCCTTAAGGGCCTCCCGAGTTGCGTCGGCCGACCAGTATAGTCACACACACACACCCCTTCTTTTATGCCCTCCCCTTGACGCATTTCCCACCCCATGGTGTATTTCTAACCCCATGATGTGTTGCGAACCCCATGACGGACCTTGATGCGGGTCAACCCCCATGCTGCAATTCTAACCCCATGGTGTACTTCGAACCCCATGACCGCCTCGGAGACCCAGAGTCCCGAGGTTTCTGGTACCCACGGCCGGAAATACCCAAGCCGATGAAACCCTACCATAGACGTTGGTAGGGGCGGTGCGAATTGTCGGATCACACCTGGGCCGCATACCCAACTCTTCGGAGGTGCCCGACACTATGTTCTTCATGGGGGGGGGGAGGGTTTGGGGGGCCGGGGTGCCGTTTCCGCGGACAATACCCCCGCGCAGCGAAAAACCCCCTTAAACCCCCCCCCCCAAAACCCCCCCTTTTTTAAATTTGGCTCTGGGGGGGGTTTTTAATCATGATATCCGATTTCCGAGAATCCCCCCCCCCCCTGCGCCCCCTTACAAGGAGCCCTCGGGCAGGGGCAGAGCCTGGAGTAGGGAAGGGTTTGGTTTGGTTTGGTTTGGCGGGCACCCGACCCATGGCCATGCCGCTGTGCGGCGCTCGGGCCTCAGGCATCGGGCGCTCAGGATGATTCGAGGTCTACGGATCCCCAACTCTCCGGCGCCCTTTGTCGCTTCGTCAGTCACCCTGGGAATCAATCTCGGGTGATCCGGTCCACGCACCGTGTCTCGTCTCTGCGGCCACCGGGGGTCCGAATCAATCCCAGGTCACCCAACGCGACTGGAATCGCCAACCCGGGAACCGCAGCCGGGTCTCCGGCACACGCGCTGAGTGTCTCACCACTCAACCACTGGAGGGGGTAAAGGGGCGGCGGCATGGCCCGTATGGGGGGGCAACACAAGGGGCCACAAGACCCGTGCGCCGGGGGATGCCCCTGGAGTAGATGGGGGGGTGAGGCCGCGAGCGACGAGGGGAAGGGCGGCGCAGGAGGAGCGGGGGTGAGGGAACTGGTTTTTGGTTTGGACCCTTTTGTTTGGGTGGATCAGTGTTTGTTGCTGTTTTGATAGTCTGTACACCCGCCTCGAGTGTAACTGGCGTCGGTGGGCCCACAGCCGCTCGATTGTCTTTTGTTCGGCTGAATCATGAGCACCCAAATGTTTCCGATGGGGGGGGCGGAAGGGGGAGGGGTAGGGATGCAGTGGAGGGGGGGGGGGGGGGGGCAGGGCGTTGCTTTAATTTTCATTCCGGCGGGGGGGCGCGACCCCTCCCCCTTGGACCACCTCCCTCCCTCCCCTGGACCCCCTCCCCCCCTCCCCCCCCCCCCCGCTCAAGCAACGCCCGGGGGGGGGGGGGGGTAGCCCCCCCCGCCCCCCTCGAAGGGCAGCGAATGGCGATCGGCCAGTAGGCGGCGAGAACAATACACCGTCATGCCAACCCCCCCCCCCTCCACGCCGCAATTTACCGTTGGGACATTCTGATCGGGCCATTTTTGGTACACACCCCTTTTGGCTCCCAGACCCCCCCCCCCTTCCGTCCCTTCTAGTACATCCCTCGGGGGGGGGGGGGGGGGCGAAAGCAGCAGCGGAGCGTCTTTGTGGCGGCGCAGGTGTTCATCCTCTCGTACGTGGCCGTGATGGTGCCGCTGTTCGTGGGGATGGAGTACACGACGACGGGCGGGTGGTACGTCATCGACCTCCTGATCGATCTCTACTTCTACTTTGACATCGTCCTGAACTTCCTGACGGGGTACACCACCGACGCAGGGGAGACGGAGATGCGGGTCAAGGAGATCGCCAAGCGGTACACCCGGAGCTGGCTCTTCATCGACGTGCTGTCTTCGCTGCCCATCGACCTGGTCTGCCCCCCCCCCCCCCGTGCCCCCGCCCGCTGTGGGACGCCGGCCCTGTGCACGCGTCGAATGGAGTGTCGGAGCTGGGGGACGATGGCACGGGGGCCCCGCAGGGCGGTCCTTGAGAACCCCAATGTGTTGGTTTGTTAAGGACCGCCCGTAAGGACAGCCCCAAGGGACCACCAACCGCCACCAACCGCTACCCGCCAACCGCCAACCGCCAACCGCCAACCGCCGCCAACCGTTGTTGAATACTGTTCTTGTGGCTTTGCGCCGTGCCCATGTCTTGACGATGAAGCAGGGAGCGTCCCCGTGAACGTTCATTGGGGGGGTAGTGTTGTGCGGGCGCGTGGACCGTGTGTCCCGTTGCTCCCCATCGCCGCCCCCCGCCCCCTCCACCTCCACCTCCACCTCCCCTCCCCCCCCCCCCCGCACAGCCACGGTCCGCAGGCCCGCCGCCGGAACACACATGTGCCCACGCGAAGTCCGCGAGTCCTGACCGGCACACCTCCTCCCCCTTCCTGCTCCTCCTCCACCGCCCTCCTGCTCGGCCCCACACGGCCCCCCTGGACCCCACGGGGGCTGCGCCCCCCGGTGATGTATGAGAAGTGCCGTACACCGCAGGAGGGGGGGTACCCCTCCCCCCCCTCCTCCCCTTCCAATATTTGAGGCTGACAGCCAAAACTTTTGCTTCGGCGCCTTCGGTGCCAAGAGGATTTACGCTTCAAAATTCTTGGCCCGCCTTCGGCGGGGGCCATAGGGGGACCCCGGGAGGAGGGGGCTCCCAGCCAAACCCCCCACCCCTTTCAGACCCCCCCTGCCCCCTCCCCCCCCTTCTAATTCACCCCCCCCCCCCGCCCGTGGGGTTTCATGCGCTCGCGGGTGCTATGCACAAGCAGGTAGGGACGATTGCCTGGTCTTCTGTGACTCAATTCAGCTCTCAGTCAGATGATGTCTGCATTCTCTGGACCCTTGTCTACCCTGCCTCCCCTTACCCCGCCGGAGATATGTGCTGACGTGGTTTTTGACTGGACTGGGGAAGTGTATGTCTCCCCTGGTGTCCCCCCCCCCCCCCCCCCTCTGTCATAGATGAGTTAGTGGTTACCTTTCTCACAGCGGCAGCGACGTGGATGAACTACGATCCTGCCTCGCCGCCGCGACGCCCTTGCTGTTGCTTCTGTTGCTTCTGTCCCCGGCTCCTGGCCGTGCCCTTTCCCCTGGGATACAGTGGTTGTCGCGACAGCTCTGGCGCATGTAGGCCCCCCCGGATCTCAGGCCTGTTCCACTCTTCCCATGTGTCCCCAGCAAGAGCAGCGGCTGACTGGGGCTCCCTTGCCTCGCTTCAGTGTGTCTCTCACTGTGTTGCCACCTCCTGCCCTGTGGTCAGGGGTGTGGATCTCTGGAGCCCCTGATTTGGATGCAGTGCCACTAGGCTGGGTCCGCATGACTGTGTCCGATCATTTGGCGCTGGCCTATCCCCCCTCTGTGTTCTCCCCTGAGTTGCGTGCTGCCATTATCGTTGTCACTCGGGACTCATGGGAGCAGGATAGTACCCCTTCCTGCGCGGACTCATCATCAGACGATTCTTCTGAGGACTCACAGGTCCTGTCAATAGACTCGGCCTCCGAGGACGAACTCGATTTCTAGAATTTCCAGTCTCACCTCCGCGTAGTGCTGAGGCCTGTGTGCTGCAACGTGCCTGTGTGCTTCGTAAACCATTCCTTCACCTCGCTACGGGCTGGCAGGGGAGGCTCTGTCAGTACCAAGTTGCCTATGCCGTGCCCGGTCGGTAGACCGGCGGTCGATATCCGCGCCCTGAGCGTTCGACAAAACTGAATTCCGAAATCTGAACTCGACAAGCGTAGCTTCCAGGGACCGTAAGCATTCAGAGCCTCAGCGCCTGTGTCCCAGGGGTCTGCCCCCCAAAAGCTTACGCCATCCATCCATCCATCCACCCCCCCCCACCCTGCCGATGCGGCCGCATCTCGTGTCCAGATCCTGCGCATCCTCAACGACAAGTTCGCGTGCTCCTTCACGTTTGAGGGCTGCGAGGATGTGGTAGTGGCCGCGGCCCATGCCAACGGGCAGACGGGGCAACTCGTGCGCCTGTTCAAGCTCCTGCGCCTCTTCCGCTTGGTCAAGATCCTGCGGCTCGTGCGGGTGGCCCGGCTGTTCCATGTCTATCAGGTGCGCGGGGGGGGGGGGGGGGGATGGGCTGCCGTGAGGGAACTATTGGAACGGCCGCACACCATCATAGGATGCGGGGATACCCCCCCCCCCTGCCCCCCTTCCCCCCCCCGCCCAAGACCAAAGTGACCATCGTGGGAAAAAACGAAATGTACCTTTTTTTGGATTTTTGGATTTTCTTTCCAAACATTCCATGGAATGTACCGTTGGGAAAGTCTGATCGGGCCAATTTTGGGTACACACACTTTTGGGTCCCAGACCCCCCTCCCCCCCCCTCCTCTTCAGATGTTAGCCTGGCTACCGCCCAACGATCGTACGGCGGCCTCTGGCGGTGGGGGGGGGGGGGGGGGGGGGGCTACCCTCGGTCGGCCGTTCTACGCGCGCTGCACTCTGCCGTGCCCTGCATTGTAAGCCGTACACCATGGGACGTTGAAGCCACACAAGCTTGGGCAGTGCATATTTTATATTCCCTCCCATCAACACGAGATACTATTTTTTATCGGCTACGTAAGTGGCCACAGAGTCATGGTATCTGGTCCAGCTCAGCGTATGCGTCATGGCATGCACCACACACAGGACCCTGCAGTGAGACGTGCGCCGATTGGTGCTACGATTTTCCTATACTATCGGCACACACGCCCCGCGGAGATCCTTCACAACCCATTCCAGTGGGGCCACCGGCCCGGGGGGAGGGGGTCTCTGCATTTCCATTGCTTTCATCACATACTTGAACTCATGATGATATATGGCAGATCCAGGGGTCTCTGCTTAGCGAGAGCATCTGGTTGCATACCGCTGCAGGGCTGCTGCTTACTTGTTGGTGTCCAACCCACAGGTTGTCTTCGCGTTGCACTCTTTGTGACAGAAAGGTACCTATGGTCTTTTACGCCACTGACGAGCCATTTTCTTCCTGCGCTTTGTGCTGACTGCCCCTTGTGCGCACGTGCAATAGCACAGGCTTCCTCCGGGGGGTGCCACTCCAAGACGCCATGTGTTTGTGGGGGAGCGCCAGCGTGCCGGGCATCCCTTTTTGGGCATCGTTTTGGGGCCCATGCCCCACCCACGACCTGGTGTCCGCTCTATTGTCACGGGCGCCCCACCATCACAGTTTGTGGTGAGTGGCAGGGGCATTGCTGTGCGGAATGTCTGGACGCCCTCGCTTGTGGGGGATGATACTATTTGTGAGGCATATGAGAAGTGGCATCCATCGGTGTTGCATTCGGCTACATTGCCCTTTGCAGCATGCTTTGTGGGGAGGGTGTGCGGTCCACTCTGGTCGACTTGGGGGGCTTCTCTAGGGGAGGGTCAATCTGGGGCTCAAGTCGGGATTGTTAATGCAAAAGTAGCGGCGCCGGGCAGACATTCCCCCGGGGTCTCCGTGAAGCCCGGGCCCAGGGGGTTGTTCAGTGGCTGGTTGATGCTCTACCGTGGGGGTCCCCCTCCCATTGCTTTCGAGGGGGGGGGGGGGTCCAGATGGAATGTCACACAGGGAGCGGGCGTCCCCTTCCCATTGCTTAAGAGGGGGGGGGGGGCACCCGGGGGACTGCAACACTCTACCGATGGGGGGGGGGGGGGCTGAGGGCACTCAAAAGAGGGTGTGACACCCCCACATCGGCCTCAAGCGTGCCACCAACGTCCACCCAGCCCCCCCTGCGTTGCGGAGGTGGGGGGGGAGGCATTCCCAACAGAGCCCCACATCCCCCGCCGGGCGCTGGTGGGGGCGGCCCCCCCCTCTTCCGGCCCCTCCAATGAAATGCACTGTTCCCCTGAGGAGCACGTTTCTGGTTTGGTCTGGGCGGGAGGGGGGGGGGCAACGATATGCTGTCTGGGACGGCAACAGGTATACACACAGGTGAACACACCACGTAGTGCGGCGACTGGTCCTATTGTCGCTCCGTACCCACATTTGCCTGACTGCCCCCTGTATGGGGACTGGGGGAGGGGGGTCTACCATTGCTCTGTGATGTTGATGTCTGTCCAAGAAACGCCAAAGTCGATTTCAGCGGGGAGTGATCTGTGTTTCAGCCTCCATTTGTCTACCTGTGTGTGTTTGCTTCTGGTCAGGTGACCCCAGGAAGTGCAGCCAATATACTGTTCGCGTTTCGCTGCAGACTTTTGGAGAAAGGCGCGTAGGACCGGACATTCCGGTTCGTGATCAGCCTTGATCTCTTTTTGGCTGTGCATGCTGTTGCTTGCGTCTTCTCCCTGAGCGCAATCACCACTTGACACACTCACGTGTTGCCGCACGGGGGGGGGGGGTCCGGCCCAAATCCCAGGAACAGGGCGTGACAGCCCCCCCCCTTCCCTCCCCCTTCCCCCGGGGGTAGACATGCGGTGCGCTGGTCTGCAGTGATTCGCTGGGCCAGCGACACGGCACCCGGACGTGCCCGGCCGCATCAGATGTGCCGAAGGGAGTTTGGGGGGGGGGGGGGGCACACGGGGGGCGGGGGTTCAAGAGGAGATGGTCCACAAGCCCCGTCCACGGCCGGTGGGGACAGCCGTTCATTGTGCGTAGGAGGTGGGGCCTCTGCTCATGGGCGCTGCTGCTGCTGCTGCCCCCGTGGGAGGGGGAGGGGTGTCGCATTGGAAGCGGGGGAGGTACCCCCCCCCCCTGTCAGGAAAATGATCCTGCAGATGCACACCCCCAGCGCGCACAAGTCAGTGCTGGAGTCGGCAAACCCCCGCCTGGACTCGGAGTGTGCATCTGGATGCACCTGGTCAACGACACGGGCTGCAGCTCGTCTCTGGGACAGCCGACCCCCGGAGTAGTCAAACAGGACAAGTCATCCGGGGGCTTCGTTGACATGATCACAACACGTTCGGACCCACAGAGGGGCAGAATGAGCAGTGGCGAGAGGCCAATAGGCGCCGCCAAAGGCAAACAACCTAATACCGAGGCCTTGTGCCAACCCCCCCCCCCCCCCGCCTCTAGGGCGCCCAGCCTATGCCCAGCCACTGTCCCCCTGCATTTGTAACCGACAGTAACCACCCCCAACCGCTTTGGCAATCTTCAGCAACCGCCTGCCTAACTGCCTCTGGGGCCGCCTCTGAGGCCCCTTCCCTTGTGATGCACCCCTGGGGGGGGGGGGTCGGGGGGGTTTCCCCCCTCCTCCTGCAGTGCACCGCCATTCTACCGCTGCCCTGGGGAGGGGGTAAGACCTGATTAAGGTGTGTCCAGCGAAAGTGCAGGTGGAACCTTCGGGTAAACCTACCCAGTGGCAGCGAGGGGGGGGGGGGGGGCTAAAGGAGCTGCTTTGAATGGCCCATTCCCCGGGTCTGACCCCCCTCGTGCCCCCCCCCCCCCCAGTACCTCCGCAGCCACATGGCCCCGGCCGTGCCGCGGCCCCAGCCCCCCCACAAACGGCACGACATGACGACCCTTTTGGGGTATACACGCCCCCCCCCCCTCGCACCCCCTTCCCCCTCCGGTTTGGCCGATGGCCGGTGCTCGTGTTGTGGCGGGACCCGCACAGCCCCCCCCCCCCCCCCAGAGGCCCGGCCCCCGAGGCCAGTGCCGCCGTGCCCCCCCCCCCCCCCGGTGCCCCGTGCCTCTCAGGACGAGCTGGTGCAAGTGGAGCAGTTCCTGCCCATCCTGCGGCAGTTGGGGTTCCTGTTCATGGTCGGCCACCTGACGGCGTGCGGCTGGGTCTTCTTCTCCGGGACCGAGTTCCGCACCCAAGCGGAGCGGGACCAGATCGCAAACGGTGTGCCTTCGCCGTCGCTCCCGCGGCCTCTGCCCGTGTGCCCCCCCCCCCCCCCTCCCGTCGCGTTGTGTGGTCTGGGATCGGTGGGTGTACGCGGTGTGGCACGCTCAGCCATGGGGCAGAGGGCCCGGGCAGAGATCGTGGGAACATACCTTTGGGGGGTGGGGGTGGGGGCGGGGGCACACAGCGGCCCAGGCTCAGCACATGTAGCAGGTAGTGCGACGCCATACCCTCCTGGCTGACGGATTGTGAGGTCGCCCCCCCCCCCCCTCTTTTTTTGATCCAATGGCCAAGTTCGAAATTGCCAAGAGCCGTGAAGGCGGTGCTGGAGCGAAGTACAGATTTCACAGCTGCCCTGACTACCATGTGTTGTGCAGTCCCTACGCAACTGCCAAGTGACGGGAGGGGGTGCGAGCAGGACGTTTCAAATCACCTCAACGAGAGGTTGTTAGATCAAGCGCAGGCGCGAGCGTCATATACCCCCCTTTTTGGGGGTCGTTCGCGTAGCATACCCCAATGTATGGTTTCTGACGTCTAACCCCTTGCAAAATCATCATTTTAGGACCAAAAATGATCCCCCAATGATTTTTTGGATTTTGACCCCCGTATCCCCGCCCCCCCCCGCACCTGGGTACCCCTTTTTGGGGGGGTGGGGGGTGGGGGGTGCAGTTTTTCACCCTGGGTAGCTCAAAAATCGAAGTTTTCGAAACTTATTTTTCATCACGTAAAATGACCACCCAAGATACGTAAAGCATGTTTTAGGCCGTATTTATGTGTTTTTCACCCCATTTGGGTCTTGGGTCGGGGGGGAGGGGGGGGTTCCAACGGGATTGGTACACAACCTGCTTGTGCACTTTTTCCGGCCTATGCAGCTCAAAAATCGAAGTGTCCGAAACTTATCATTTTGATATTATGATCACCGATAATGACCATCCAAGATATGTTTTAGCATGTTTTAGCCTGTGTTTATGTAGTTTTTACCCTATTTAGGGTGTGTGTTGCTTGGGGTAGATTCTCTACAAGGTGGACTTGCCGAAGACAATAGAATTTCCGAAACTGGTTTTTTTGATACTCTGACCATCCAAAATGATCAAATATCCTATGTAAAGCATGTTTTAGCCCCTCTTTATGTGTTTTTCACCCTATTTGGGTGTTGGGGGGGGGGGGGGGTCCCAAGGGGTCTAGGGCACAACCTGCTCATGCAGCTTTCCAACCTCGGCAGCTCAAAAATGGAAATTTCCGAAACTGATTTTTTGATACTCTGACCATCCAAAATGATCAAATATCCTATGTAAAGCATGTGTTAGCTCCTCTTTATGTGTTTTTCACCCTATTTGGGTGTTGGGGGGAGGGTGGCTCCCAAGGGGTCTAGGGCACAACCTGCTCATGCAGTTTTCCAGCCTCGGCAGCTCAAAAATGGAAATTTCCGAAACTGCTTTTTTTGATACTCTAACCATCCAAAATGATCAAATATCCTATGTAAAGCATGTGTTAGCCCCTCTTTATGTGTTTTTTACCCTGTTTGGGTGTTGGAGGGGGGGGGGGGGGGGGGGCTCCCAAGGGGTCTAGGGCACAACCTGCTCATGCAGTTTTCCAGCCTCGGCAGCTCAAAAATGGAAATTTCCCAAAATGATTTTTTTGATACTCTAGCTATCCGAAATGATCAAATATCCTATGTAAAGCATGTTTTAGCCCCTCTTTATGTGTTTTCCACCCTATTTGGGTGTTGGGGGGAGGGTGGCTCCCAAGGGGTCTAGGGCACAACCTGCTCATGCAGTTTTCCAGCCTCGGCAGCTCAAAAATGGAAATTTCCGAAACTGATTTTTTTGATACTCTGACCATCCAAAATGATCAAATATCCTATGTAAAGCATGTTTTAGCCCCTCTTTATGTGTTTTCCACCCTATTTGGGTGTTGGGGGGAGGGTGGCTCCCAAGGGGTCTAGGGCACAACCTGCTCATGCAGTTTTCCAGCCTCGGCAGCTCAAAAATGGAAATTTCCGAAACTGATTTTTTGATACTCTAACCATCCAAAATGATCAAATATCCTATGGAAAGCATGTTTTAGCCCCTCTTTATGTGTTTTCCACCCTATTTGGGTGTTGGGGGGAGGGTGGCTCCCAAGGGGTCTAGGGCACAACCTGCTCATGCAGTTTTCCAGCCTCGGCAGCTCAAAAATGGAAATTTCCGACACTGATTTTTTTGATACTCTGACCATCCAAAATGATCAAATATCCTATGTAAAGCATGTTTTAGCCCCTCTTTATGTGTTTTCCACCCTATTTGGGTGTTGGGGGGAGGGTGGCTCCCAAGGGGTCTAGGGCACAACCTGCTCATGCAGTTTTCCAGCCTCGGCAGCTCAAAAATGGAAATTTCCGAAACTGATTTTTTGATACTCTAACCATCCAAAATGATCAAATATCCTATGGAAAGCATGTTTTAGCCCCTCTTTATGTGTTTTCCACCCTATTTGGGTGTTGGGGGGAGGGTGGCTCCCAAGGGGTCTAGGGCACAACCTGCTCATGCAGTTTTCCAGCCTCGGCAGCTCAAAAATGGAAATTTCCGACACTGATTTTTTTGATACTCTGACCATCCAAAATGATCAAATATCCTATGTAAAGCATGTTTTAGCCCCTCTTTATGTGTTTTCCACCCTATTTGGGTGTTGGGGGGAGGGTGGCTCCCAAGGGGTCTAGGGCACAACCTGCTCATGCAGTTTTCCAGCCTCGGCAGCTCAAAAATGGAAATTTCCGAAACTGATTTTTTTGATACTCTGACCATCCAAAATGATCAAATATCCTATGTAAAGCATGTTTTAGCCCCTCTTTATGTGTTTTCCACCCTATTTGGGTGTTGGGGGGAGGGTGGCTCCCAAGGGGTCTAGGGCACAACCTGCTCATGCAGTTTTCCAGCCTCGGCAGCTCAAAAATGGAAATTTCCGAAACTGATTTTTTGATACTCTAACCATCCAAAATGATCAAATATCCTATGGAAAGCATGTTTTAGCCCCTCTTTATGTGTTTTCCACCCTATTTGGGTGTTGGGGGGAGGGTGGCTCCCAAGGGGTCTAGGGCACAACCTGCTCATGCAGTTTTCCAGCCTCGGCAGCTCAAAAATGGAAATTTCCGACACTGATTTTTTTGATACTCTGACCATCCAAAATGATCAAATATCCTATGTAAAGCATGTTTTAGCCCCTCTTTATGTGTTTTCCACCCTATTTGGGTGTTGGGGGGAGGGTGGCTCCCAAGGGGTCTAGGGCACAACCTGCTCATGCAGTTTTCCAGCCTCGGCAGCTCAAAAATGGAAATTTCCGAAACTGATTTTTTGATACTCTAACCATCCAAAATGATCAAATATCCTATGGAAAGCATGTTTTAGCCCCTCTTTATGTGTTTTCCACCCTATTTGGGTGTTGGGGGGAGGGTGGCTCCCAAGGGGTCTAGGGCACAACCTGCTCATGCAGTTTTCCAGCCTCGGCAGCTCAAAAATGGAAATTTCCGAAACTGATTTTTTTGATACTCTAGCTATCCAAAATGATCAAATATCCTATGTAAAGCATGTTTTAGCCCCTCTTTATGTGTTTTCCACCCTATTTGGGTGTTGGGGGGAGGGTGGCTCCCAAGGGGTCTAGGGCACAACCTGCTCATGCAGTCTTCGAGCCTCGGCAGCTCAAAAATGGAAATTTCCGAAACTGATTTTTTGATACTCTAACCATCCAAAATGATCAAATATCCTATGGAAAGCATGTTTTAGCCCCTCTTTATGTGTTTTCCACCCTATTTGGGTGTTGGGGGGAGGGTGGCTCCCAAGGGGTCTAGGGCACAACCTGCTCATGCAGTCTTCGAGCCTCGGCAGCTCAAAAATGGAAATTTCCGAAACTGATTTTTTTGATACTCTGACCATCCAAAATGATCAAATATCCTATGTAAAGCATGTTTTAGCCCCTCTTTATGTGTTTTCCACCCTATTTGGGTGTTGGGGGGAGGGTGGCTCCCAAGGGGTCTAGGGCACAACCTGCTCATGCAGTTTTCCAGCCTCGGCAGCTCAAAAATGGAAATTTCCGAAACTGATTTTTTGATACTCTAACCACCCAAAATGATCAAATATCCTATGGAAAGCATGTTTTAGCCCCTCTTTATGTGTTTTCCACCCTATTTGGGTGTTGGGGGGAGGGTGGCTCCCAAGGGGTCTAGGGCACAACCTGCTCATGCAGTTTTCCAGCCTCGGCAGCTCAAAAATGGAAATTTCCGAAACTGATTTTTTTGATACTCTAGCTATCCAAAATGATCAAATATCCTATGTAAAGCATGTTTTAGCCCCTCTTTATGTGTTTTCCACCCTATTTGGGTGTTGGGGGGAGGGTGGCTCCCAAGGGGTCTAGGGCACAACCTGCTCATGCAGTTTTCCAGCCTCGGCAGCTCAAAAATGGAAATTTCCGAAACTGATTTTTTTGATACTCTGACCATCCAAAATGATCAAATATCCTATGTAAAGCATGTTTTAGCCCCTCTTTATGTGTTTTCCACCCTATTTGGGTGTTGGGGGGAGGGTGGCTCCCAAGGGGTCTAGGGCACAACCTGCTAATGCAGTTTTCCAGCCTGGGCAGCTCAAAAATGGAAATTTCCGAAACTGATTTTTTGATACTCTAACCATCCAAAATGATCAAATATCCTATGTAAAGCATGTGTTAGCCCCTCTTTATGTGTTTTCCACCCTATTTGGGTGTTGGGGGGAGGGTGGCTCCCAAGGGGTCTAGGGCACAACCTGCTCATGCTGTTTTCTAGCCTCGGCAGCTCAAAAATGGAAATTTCCCAAAATAATTTTTTTGATACTCTAGCTATCCAAAATGATCAAATATCCTATGTAAAGCATGTTTTAGCCCCTCTTTATGTGTTTTCCACCCTATTTGGGTGTTGGGGGGAGGGTGGCTCCCAAGGGGTCTAGGGCACAACCTGCTCATGCAGTTTTCCAGCCTCGGCAGCTCAAAAATGGAAATTTCCAAAACTGATTTTTTTGATACTCTGACCATCCAAAATGATCAAATATCCTATGTAAAGCATGTTTTAGCCCCTCTTTATGTGTTTTCCACCCTATTTGGGTGTTGGGGGGAGGGTGGCTCCCAAGGGGTCTAGGGCACAACCTGCTCATGCAGTTTTCCAGCCTCGGCAGCTCAAAAATGGAAATTTCCGAAACTGATTTTTTGATACTCTAACCATCCAAAATGATCAAATATCCTATGGAAAGCATGTTTTAGCCCCTCTTTATGTGTTTTCCACCCTATTTGGGTGTTGGGGGGAGGGTGGCCCCCAAGGGGTCTAGGGCACAACCTGCTCATGCAGTTTTCCAGCCTCGGCAGCTCAAAAATGGAAATTTCCGAAACTGATTTTTTTGATACTCTAGCTATCCAAAATGATCAAATATCCTATGTAAAGCATGTTTTAGCCCCTCTTTATGTGTTTTCCACCCTATTTGGGTGTTGGGGGGAGGGTGGCTCCCAAGGGGTCTAGGGCACAACCTGCTCATGCAGTCTTCGAGCCTCGGCAGCTCAAAAATGGAAATTTCCGAAACTGATTTTTTGATACTCTAACCATCCAAAATGATCAAATATCCTATGGAAAGCATGTTTTAGCCCCTCTTTATGTGTTTTCCACCCTATTTGGGTGTTGGGGGGAGGGTGGCTCCCAAGGGGTCTAGGGCACAACCTGCTCATGCAGTCTTCGAGCCTCGGCAGCTCAAAAATGGAAATTTCCGAAACTGATTTTTTTGATACTCTGACCATCCAAAATGATCAAATATCCTATGTAAAGCATGTTTTAGCCCCTCTTTATGTGTTTTCCACCCTATTTGGGTGTTGGGGGGAGGGTGGCTCCCAAGGGGTCTAGGGCACAACCTGCTAATGCAGTTTTCCAGCCTGGGCAGCTCAAAAATGGAAATTTCCGAAACTGATTTTTTTGATACTCTGACCATCCAAAATGATCAAATATCCTATGTAAAGCATGTTTTAGCCCCTCTTTATGTGTTTTCCACCCTATTTGGGTGTTGGGGGGAGGGTGGCTCCCAAGGGGTCTAGGGCACAACCTGCTAATGCAGTTTTCCAGCCTGGGCAGCTCAAAAATGGAAATTTCCGAAACTGATTTTTTTGATACTCTAGCTATCCAAAATGATCAAATATCCTATGTAAAGCATGTTTTAGCCCCTCTTTATGTGTTTTCCACCCTATTTGGGTGTTGGGGGGAGGGTGGCTCCCAAGGGGTCTAGGGCACAACCTGCTCATGCAGTTTTCCAGCCTCGGCAGCTCAAAAATGGAAATTTCCGAAACTGATTTTTTTGATACTCTAGCTATCCAAAATGATCAAATATCCTATGTAAAGCATGTTTTAGCCCCTCTTTATGTGTTTTCCACCCTATTTGGGTGTTGGGGGGAGGGTGGCTCCCAAGGGGTCTAGGGCACAACCTGCTCATGCAGTTTTCCAGCCTCGGCAGCTCAAAAATGGAAATTTCCGAAACTGATTTTTTTGATACTCTAGCTATCCAAAATGATCAAATATCCTATGTAAAGCATGTTTTAGCCCCTCTTTATGTGTTTTCCACCCTATTTGGGTGTTGGGGGGAGGGTGGCTCCCAAGGGGTCTAGGGCACAACCTGCTCATGCAGTTTTCCAGCCTCGGCAGCTCAAAAATGGAAATTTCCGAAACTGATTTTTTTGATACTCTGACCATCCAAAATGATCAAATATCCTATGTAAAGCATGTTTTAGCCCCTCTTTATGTGTTTTCCACCCTATTTGGGTGTTGGGGGGAGGGTGGCTCCCAAGGGGTCTAGGGCACAACCTGCTCATGCAGTTTTCCAGCCTCGGCAGCTCAAAAATGGAAATTTCCGAAACTGATTTTTTTGATACTCTGACCATCCAAAATGATCAAATATCCTATGTAAAGCATGTTTTAGCCCCTCTTTATGTGTTTTCCACCCTATTTGGGTGTTGGGGGGAGGGTGGCTCCCAAGGGGTCTAGGGCACAACCTGCTCATGCAGTTTTCCAGCCTCGGCAGCTCAAAAATGGAAATTTCCGAAACTGATTTTTTGATACTCTAACCATCCAAAATGATCAAATATCCTATGTAAAGCATGTGTTAGCCCCTCTTTATGTGTTTTCCACCCTATTTGGGTTTTGGGGGGAGGGTGGCTCCCAAGGGGTCTAGGGCACAACCTGCTCATGCTGTTTTCCAGCCTCGGCAGCTCAAAAATGGAAATTTCCCAAAATAATTTTTTTGATACTCTAGCTATCCAAAATGATCAAATATCCTATGTAAAGCATGTTTTAGCCCCTCTTTATGTGTTTTCCACCCTATTTGGGTGTTGGGGGGAGGGTGGCTCCCAAGGGGTCTAGGGCACAACCTGCTCATGCAGTTTTCCAGCCTCGGCAGCTCAAAAATGGAAATTTCCGAAACTGATTTTTTTGATACTCTAGCTATCCAAAATGATCAAATATCCTATGTAAAGCATGTTTTAGCCCCTCTTTATGTGTTCTCCACCCTATTTGGGTGTTGGGGGGAGGGTGGCTCCCAAGGGGTCTAGGGCACAACCTGCTCATGCAGTTTTCCAGCCTCGGCAGCTCAAAAATGGAAATTTCCGAAACTGATTTTTTTGATACTCTAGCTATCCAAAATGATCAAATATCCTATGTAAAGCATGTTTTAGCCCCTCTTTATGTGTTTTCCACCCTATTTGGGTGTTGGGGGGAGGGTGGCTCCCAAGGGGTCTAGGGCACAACCTGCTCATGCAGTCTTCGAGCCTCGGCAGCTCAAAAATGGAAATTTCCGAAACTGATTTTTTTGATACTCTGACCATCCAAAATGATCAAATATCCTATGTAAAGCATGTTTTAGCCCCTCTTTATGTGTTTTCCACCCTATTTGGGTGTTGGGGGGAGGGTGGCTCCCAAGGGGTCTAGGGCACAACCTGCTCATGCAGTTTTCCAGCCTCGGCAGCTCAAAAATGGAAATTTCCGAAACTGATTTTTTTGATACTCTAGCTATCCAAAATGATCAAATATCCTATGTAAAGCATGTTTTAGCCCCTCTTTATGTGTTTTCCACCCTATTTGGGTGTTGGGGGGAGGGTGGCTCCCAAGGGGTCTAGGGCACAACCTGCTCATGCAGTTTTCCAGCCTCGGCAGCTCAAAAATGGAAATTTCCGAAACTGATTTTTTTGATACTCTAGCTATCCAAAATGATCAAATATCCTATGTAAAGCATGTTTTAGCCCCTCTTTATGTGTTTTCCACCCTATTTGGGTGTTGGGGGGAGGGTGGCTCCCAAGGGGTCTAGGGCACAACCTGCTCATGCAGTTTTCCAGCCTCGGCAGCTCAAAAATGGAAATTTCCGAAACTGATTTTTTTGATACTCTAGCTATCCAAAATGATCAAATATCCTATGTAAAGCATGTTTTAGCCCCTCTTTATGTGTTTTCCACCCTATTTGGGTGTTGGGGGGAGGGGTCTAGGGCACAACCTGCTCATGCAGTTTTCCAGCCTCGGCAGCTCAAAAATGGAAATTTCCAAAACTGATTTTTTTGATACTCTGACCATCCAAAATGATCAAATATCCTATGTAAAGCATGTTTTAGCCCCTCTTTATGTGTTTTCCACCCTATTTGGGTGTTGGGGGGAGGGTGGCTCCCAAGGGGTCTAGGGCACAACCTGCTCATGCAGTTTTCCAGCCTCGGCAGCTCAAAAATGGAAATTTCCGAAACTGATTTTTTTGATACTCTAACCATCCAAAATGATCAAATATCCTATGTAAAGCATGTGTTAGCCCCTCTTTATGTGTTTTCCACCCTATTTGGGTGTTGGGGGGAGGGTGGCTCCCAAGGGGTCTAGGGCACAACCTGCTCATGCAGTTTTCCAGCCTCGGCAGCTCAAAAATGGAAATTTCCGAAACTGATTTTTTTGATACTCTGACCATCCAAAATGATCAAATATCCTATGGAAAGCATGTTTTAGCCCCTCTTTATGTGTTTTCCACCCTATTTGGGTGTTGGGGGGAGGGTGGCTCCCAAGGGGTCTAGGGCACAACCTGCTCATGCAGTTTTCCAGCCTCGGCAGCTCAAAAATGGAAATTTCCGAAACTCATTTTTTGATACTCTGACCATCCAAAATGATCAAATATCCTATGTAAAGCATGTTTTAGCCCCTCTTTATGTGTTTTCCACCCTATTTGGGTGTTGGGGGGAGGGTGGCTCCCAAGGGGTCTAGGGCACAACCTGCTCATGCAGTTTTCAAGCCTCGGCAGCTCAAAAATGGAAATTTCCGAAACTGATTTTTTTGATACTCTAGCTATCCAAAATGATCAAATATCCTATGTAAAGCATGTTTTAGCCCCTCTTTATGTGTTTTCCACCCTATTTGGGTGTTGGGGGGAGGGTGGCTCCCAAGGGGTCTAGGGCACAACCTGCTCATGCAGTTTTCCAGCCTCGGCAGCTCAAAAATGGAAATTTCCGAAACTGATTTTTTTGATACTCTAGCTATCCAAAATGATCAAATATCCTATGTAAAGCATGTTTTAGCCCCTCTTTATGTGTTTTCCACCCTATTTGGGTGTTGGGGGGAGGGTGGCTCCCAAGGGGTCTAGGGCACAACCTGCTCATGCAGTCTTCGAGCCTCGGCAGCTCAAAAATGGAAATTTCCGAAACTGATTTTTTGATACTCTAACCATCCAAAATGATCAAATATCCTATGGAAAGCATGTTTTAGCCCCTCTTTATGTGTTTTCCACCCTATTTGGGTGTTGGGGGGAGGGTGGCTCCCAAGGGGTCTAGGGCACAACCTGCTCATGCAGTCTTCGAGCCTCGGCAGCTCAAAAATGGAAATTTCCGAAACTGATTTTTTTGATACTCTGACCATCCAAAATGATCAAATATCCTATGTAAAGCATGTTTTAGCCCCTCTTTATGTGTTTTCCACCCTATTTGGGTGTTGGGGGGAGGGTGGCTCCCAAGGGGTCTAGGGCACAACCTGCTCATGCAGTTTTCCAGCCTCGGCAGCTCAAAAATGGAAATTTCCGAAACTGATTTTTTGATACTCTAACCATCCAAAATGATCAAATATCCTATGGAAAGTATGTTTTAGCCCCTCTTTATGTGTTTTCCACCCTATTTGGGTGTTGGGGGGAGGGTGGCTCCCAAGGGGTCTAGGGCACAACCTGCTCATGCAGTTTTCCAGCCTCGGCAGCTCAAAAATGGAAATTTCCGAAACTGATTTTTTTGATACTCTGACCATCCAAAATGATCAAATATCCTATGTAAAGCATGTTTTAGCCCCTCTTTATGTGTTTTCCACCCTATTTGGGTGTTGGGGGGAGGGTGGCTCCCAAGGGGTCTAGGGCACAACCTGCTCATGCAGTTTTCCAGCCTCGGCAGCTCAAAAATGGAAATTTCCGAAACTGATTTTTTTGATACTCTGACCATCCAAAATGATCAAATATCCTATGTAAAGCATGTTTTAGCCCCTCTTTATGTGTTTTCCACCCTATTTGGGTGTTGGGGGGAGGGTGGCTCCCAAGGGGTCTAGGGCACAACCTGCTCATGCAGTTTTCCAGCCTCGGCAGCTCAAAAATGGAAATTTCCGAAACTGATTTTTTGATACTCTAACCATCCAAAATGATCAAATATCCTATGTAAAGCATGTGTTAGCCCCTCTTTATGTGTTTTCCACCCTATTTGGGTTTTGGGGGGAGGGTGGCTCCCAAGGGGTCTAGGGCACAACCTGCTCATGCTGTTTTCCAGCCTCGGCAGCTCAAAAATGGAAATTTCCCAAAATAATTTTTTTGATACTCTAGCTATCCAAAATGATCAAATATCCTATGTAAAGCATGTTTTAGCCCCTCTTTATGTGTTTTCCACCCTATTTGGGTGTTGGGGGGAGGGTGGCTCCCAAGGGGTCTAGGGCACAACCTGCTCATGCAGTTTTCCAGCCTCGGCAGCTCAAAAATGGAAATTTCCAAAACTGATTTTTTTGATACTCTGACCATCCAAAATGATCAAATATCCTATGTAAAGCATGTTTTAGCCCCTCTTTATGTGTTTTCCACCCTATTTGGGTGTTGGGGGGAGGGTGGCTCCCAAGGGGTCTAGGGCACAACCTGCTCATGCAGTTTTCCAGCCTCGGGAGCTCAAAAATGGAAATTTCCGAAACTGATTTTTTTGATACTCTGACCATCCAAAATGATCAAATATCCTATGTAAAGCATGTTTTAGCCCCTCTTTATGTGTTTTCCACCCTATTTGGGTGTTGGGGGGAGGGTGGCTCCCAAGGGGTCTAGGGCACAACCTGCTCATGCAGTTTTCCAGCCTCGGCAGCTCAAAAATGGAAATTTCCGAAACTGATTTTTTGATACTCTAACCATCCAAAATGATCAAATATCCTATGTAAAGCATGTGTTAGCCCCTCTTTATGTGTTTTCCACCCTATTTGGGTTTTGGGGGGAGGGTGGCTCCCAAGGGGTCTAGGGCACAACCTGCTCATGCTGTTTTCCAGCCTCGGCAGCTCAAAAATGGAAATTTCCCAAAATAATTTTTTTGATACTCTAGCTATCCAAAATGATCAAATATCCTATGTAAAGCATGTTTTAGCCCCTCTTTATGTGTTTTCCACCCTATTTGGGTGTTGGGGGGAGGGTGGCTCCCAAGGGGTCTAGGGCACAACCTGCTCATGCAGTTTTCCAGCCTCGGCAGCTCAAAAATGGAAATTTCCGAAACTGATTTTTTGATACTCTAACCATCCAAAATGATCAAATATCCTATGTAAAGCATGTGTTAGCCCCTCTTTATGTGTTTTCCACCCTATTTGGGTGTTGGGGGGAGGGTGGCTCCCAAGGGGTCTAGGGCACAACCTGCTCATGCAGTTTTCCAGCCTCGGCAGCTCAAAAATGGAAATTTCCGAAACTGATTTTTTTGATACTCTGACCATCCAAAATGATCAAATATCCTATGTAAAGCATGTTTTAGCCCCTCTTTATGTGTTTTCCACCCTATTTGGGTGTTGGGGGGAGGGTGGCTCCCAAGGGGTCTAGGGCACAACCTGCTCATGCAGTTTTCCAGCCTCGGCAGCTCAAAAATGGAAATTTCCGAAACTGATTTTTTGATACTCTAACCATCCAAAATGATCAAATATCCTATGTAAAGCATGTGTTAGCCCCTCTTTATGTGTTTTCCACCCTATTTGGGTGTTGGGGGGAGGGTGGCTCCCAAGGGGTCTAGGGCACAACCTGCTCATGCAGTCTTCGAGCCTCGGCAGCTCAAAAATGGAAATTTCCGAAACTGATTTTTTGATACTCTAACCATCCAAAATGATCAAATATCCTATGGAAAGCATGTTTTAGCCCCTCTTTATGTGTTTTCCACCCTATTTGGGTGTTGGGGGGAGGGTGGCTCCCAAGGGGTCTAGGGCACAACCTGCTCATGCAGTCTTCGAGCCTCGGCAGCTCAAAAATGGAAATTTCCGAAACTGATTTTTTTGATACTCTGACCATCCAAAATGATCAAATATCCTATGTAAAGCATGTTTTAGCCCCTCTTTATGTGTTTTCCACCCTATTTGGGTGTTGGGGGGAGGGTGGCTCCCAAGGGGTCTAGGGCACAACCTGCTCATGCTGTTTTCCAGCCTCGGCAGCTCAAAAATGGAAATTTCCGAAACTGATTTTTTTGATACTCTAGCTATCCAAAATGATCAAATATCCTATGGAAAGCATGTTTTAGCCCCTCTTTATGTGTTTTCCACCCTATTTGGGTGTTGGGGGGAGGGTGGCTCCCAAGGGGTCTAGGGCACAACCTGCTCATGCAGTCTTCGAGCCTCGGCAGCTCAAAAATGGAAATTTCCGAAACTGATTTTTTTGATACTCTGACCATCCAAAATGATCAAATATCCTATGGAAAGCATGTTTTAGCCCCTCTCTATGTGTTTTCCACCCTATTTGGGTGTTGGGGGGAGGGTGGCTCCCAAGGGGTCTAGGGCACAACCTGCTCATGCAGTCTTCGAGCCTCGGCAGCTCAAAAATGGAAATTTCCGAAACTGATTTTTTTGATACTCTGACCATCCAAAATGATCAAATATCCTATGGAAAGCATGTTTTAGCCCCTCTTTATGTGTTTTCCACCCTATTTGGGTGTTGGGGGGAGGGTGGCTCCCAAGGGGTCTAGGGCACAACCTGCTCATGCAGTTTTCCAGCCTCGGCAGCTCAAAAATGGAAATTTCCGAAACTCATTTTTTGATACTCTGACCATCCAAAATGATCAAATATCCTATGTAAAGCATGTTTTAGCCCCTCTTTATGTGTTTTCCACCCTATTTGGGTGTTGGGGGGAGGGTGGCTCCCAAGGGGTCTAGGGCACAACCTGCTCATGCAGTCTTCGAGCCTCGGCAGCTCAAAAATGGAAATTTCCGAAACTGATTTTTTTGATACTCTGACCATCCAAAATGATCAAATATCCTA
Organism: Eutreptiella sp. 'Long Island Sound 2002'; assembly: GCA_964036045.1. Classification (NCBI taxonomy): domain Eukaryota; phylum Euglenozoa; class Euglenophyceae; order Eutreptiales; family Eutreptiaceae; genus Eutreptiella; species Eutreptiella sp. 'Long Island Sound 2002'. The sequence goes on along the minus strand of OZ038392.1, from coordinate 24,101,487 downwards.
TGTAAAGCATGTTTTAGCCCCTCTCTATGTGTTTTCCACCCTATTTGGGTGTTGGGGGGAGGGTGGCTCCCAAGGGGTCTAGGGCACAACCTGCTCATGCAGTTTTCCAGCCTCGGCAGCTCAAAAATGGAAATTTCCGAAACTGATTTTTTGATACTCTAACCATCCAAAATGATCAAATATCCTATGGAAAGCATGTTTTAGCCCCTCTTTATGTGTTTTCCACCCTATTTGGGTGTTGGGGGGAGGGTGGCTCCCAAGGGGTCTAGGGCACAACCTGCTCATGCAGTTTTCCAGCCTCGGCAGCTCAAAAATGGAAATTTCCGAAACTGATTTTTTTGATACTCTAGCTATCCAAAATGATCAAATATCCTATGGAAAGCATGTTTTAGCCCCTCTTTATGTGTTTTCCACCCTATTTGGGTGTTGGGGGGAGGGTGGCTCCCAAGGGGTCTAGGGCACAACCTGCTCATGCAGTTTTCCAGCCTCGGCAGCTCAAAAATGGAAATTTCCGAAACTCATTTTTTGATACTCTGACCATCCAAAATGATCAAATATCCTATGTAAAGCATGTTTTAGCCCCTCTTTATGTGTTTTCCACCCTATTTGGGTGTTGGGGGGAGGGTGGCTCCCAAGGGGTCTAGGGCACAACCTGCTCATGCAGTCTTCGAGCCTCGGCAGCTCAAAAATGGAAATTTCCGAAACTGATTTTTTTGATACTCTGACCATCCAAAATGATCAAATATCCTATGTAAAGCATGTTTTAGCCCCTCTTTATGTGTTTTCCACCCTATTTGGGTGTTGGGGGGAGGGTGGCTCCCAAGGGGTCTAGGGCACAACCTGCTCATGCAGTTTTCCAGCCTCGGCAGCTCAAAAATGGAAATTTCCGAAACTGATTTTTTGATACTCTAACCATCCAAAATGATCAAATATCCTATGGAAAGCATGTTTTAGCCCCTCTTTATGTGTTTTCCACCCTATTTGGGTGTTGGGGGGAGGGTGGCTCCCAAGGGGTCTAGGGCACAACCTGCTCATGCAGTTTTCCAGCCTCGGCAGCTCAAAAATGGAAATTTCCGAAACTGATTTTTTTGATACTCTAGCTATCCAAAATGATCAAATATCCTATGGAAAGCATGTTTTAGCCCCTCTTTATGTGTTTTCCACCCTATTTGGGTGTTGGGGGGGGGGTGGCTCCCAAGGGGTCTAGGGCACAACCTGCTCATGCAGTCTTCGAGCCTCGGCAGCTCAAAAATGGAAATTTCCGAAACTGATTTTTTTGATACTCTGACCATCCAAAATGATCAAATATCCTATGGAAAGCATGTTTTAGCCCCTCTCTATGTGTTTTCCACCCTATTTGGGTGTTGGGGGGAGGGTGGCTCCCAAGGGGTCTAGGGCACAACCTGCTCATGCAGTCTTCGAGCCTCGGCAGCTCAAAAATGGAAATTTCCGAAACTGATTTTTTTGATACTCTGACCATCCAAAATGATCAAATATCCTATGGAAAGCATGTTTTAGCCCCTCTTTATGTGTTTTCCACCCTATTTGGGTGTTGGGGGGAGGGTGGCTCCCAAGGGGTCTAGGGCACAACCTGCTCATGCAGTTTTCCAGCCTCGGCAGCTCAAAAATGGAAATTTCCGAAACTCATTTTTTGATACTCTGACCATCCAAAATGATCAAATATCCTATGTAAAGCATGTTTTAGCCCCTCTTTATGTGTTTTCCACCCTATTTGGGTGTTGGGGGGAGGGTGGCTCCCAAGGGGTCTAGGGCACAACCTGCTCATGCAGTTTTCAAGCCTCGGCAGCTCAAAAAAGGAAATTTCCGAAACTGATTTTTTTGATACTCTAGCTATCCAAAATGATCAAATATCCTATGTAAAGCATGTTTTAGCCCCTCTTTATGTGTTTTCCACCCTATTTGGGTGTTGGGGGGAGGGTGGCTCCCAAGGGGTCTAGGGCACAACCTGCTCATGCAGTTTTCCAGCCTCGGCAGCTCAAAAATGGAAATTTCCGAAACTGATTTTTTGATACTCTAACCATCCAAAATGATCAAATATCCTATGTAAAGCATGTGTTAGCCCCTCTTTATGTGTTTTCCACCCTATTTGGGTGTTGGGGGGAGGGTGGCTCCCAAGGGGTCTAGGGCACAACCTGCTCATGCAGTTTTCCAGCCTCGGCAGCTCAAAAATGGAAATTTCCGAAACTGATTTTTTTGATACTCTGACCATCCAAAATGATCAAATATCCTATGTAAAGCATGTTTTAGCCCCTCTTTATGTGTTTTCCACCCTATTTGGGTGTTGGGGGGAGGGTGGCTCCCAAGGGGTCTAGGGCACAACCTGCTCATGCAGCTTTCTAGCCTCGGCAGCTCAAAAATGAAAATTTCCGAAACTGATTTTTTTGATACTCTGACCATCCAAAATGATCAAATATCCTATGTAAAGCATGTTTTAGCCCCTCTTTATGTGTTTTCCACCCTATTTGGGTGTTGGGGGGAGGGTGGCTCCCAAGGGGTCTAGGGCACAACCTGCTCATGCAGTTTTCCAGCCTCGGCAGCTCAAAAATGGAAATTTCCGAAACTGATTTTTTGATACTCTAACCATCCAAAATGATCAAATATCCTATGTAAAGCATGTGTTAGCCCCTCTTTATGTGTTTTCCACCCTATTTGGGTGTTGGGGGGAGGGTGGCTCCCAAGGGGTCTAGGGCACAACCTGCTCATGCAGTTTTCCAGCCTAGGCAGCTCAAAAATGGAAATTTCCGAAACTGATTTTTTTGATACTCTGACCATCCAAAATGATCAAATATCCTATGTAAAGCATGTTTTAGCTCCTCTTTATGTGTTTTCCACCCTATTTGGGTGTTGGGGGGAGGGTGGCTCCCAAGGGGTCTAGGGCACAACCTGCTCATGCAGTTTTCCAGCCTCGGCAGCTCAAAAATGGAAATTTCCGAAACTGATTTTTTTGATACTCTGACCATCCAAAATGATCAAATATCCTATGTAAAGCATGTTTTAGCTCCTCTTTATGTGTTTTCCACCCTATTTGGGTGTTGGGGGGAGGGTGGCTCCCAAGGGGTCTAGGGCACAACCTGCTCATGCAGTTTTCCAGCCTCGGCAGCTCAAAAATGGAAATTTCCGAAACTGATTTTTTTGATACTCTGACCATCCAAAATGATCAAACATCCTATGTAAAGCATGTTTTAGCCCCTCTTTATGTGTTTTCCACCCTATTTGGGTGTTGGGGGGAGGGTGGCTCCCAAGGGGTCTAGGGCACAACCTGCTCATGCAGCTTTCCAGCCTCGGCAGCTCAAAAATGGAAATTTCCGAAACTGATTTTTTTGATACTCTAGCTATCCAAAATGATCAAATATCCTATGTAAAGCATGTTTTAGCCCCTCTTTATGTGTTTTCCACCCTATTTGGGTGTTGGGGGGAGGGTGGCTCCCAAGGGGTCTAGGGCACAACCTGCTCATGCAGTTTTCCAGCCTCGGCAGCTCAAAAATGGAAATTTCCGAAACTGATTTTTTGATACTCTAACCATCCAAAATGATCAAATATCCTATGTAAAGCATGTGTTAGCCCCTCTTTATGTGTTTTCCACCCTATTTGGGTGTTGGGGGGAGGGTGGCTCCCAAGGGGTCTAGGGCACAACCTGCTCATGCAGTTTTCCAGCCTCGGCAGCTCAAAAATGGAAATTTCCGAAACTGATTTTTTTGATACTCTGACCATCCAAAATGATCAAATATCCTATGTAAAGCATGTTTTAGCCCCTCTTTATGTGTTTTCCACCCTATTTGGGTGTTGGGGGGAGGGTGGCTCCCAAGGGGTCTAGGGCACAACCTGCTCATGCAGCTTTCTAGCCTCGGCAGCTCAAAAATGAAAATTTCCGAAACTGATTTTTTTGATACTCTGACCATCCAAAATGATCAAATATCCTATGTAAAGCATGTTTTAGCCCCTCTTTATGTGTTTTCCACCCTATTTGGGTGTTGGGGGGAGGGTGGCTCCCAAGGGGTCTAGGGCACAACCTGCTCATGCAGTTTTCCAGCCTCGGCAGCTCAAAAATGGAAATTTCCGAAACTGATTTTTTGATACTCTAACCATCCAAAATGATCAAATATCCTATGTAAAGCATGTGTTAGCCCCTCTTTATGTGTTTTCCACCCTATTTGGGTGTTGGGGGGAGGGTGGCTCCCAAGGGGTCTAGGGCACAACCTGCTCATGCAGTTTTCCAGCCTAGGCAGCTCAAAAATGGAAATTTCCGAAACTGATTTTTTTGATACTCTGACCATCCAAAATGATCAAATATCCTATGTAAAGCATGTTTTAGCTCCTCTTTATGTGTTTTCCACCCTATTTGGGTGTTGGGGGGAGGGTGGCTCCCAAGGGGTCTAGGGCACAACCTGCTCATGCAGTTTTCCAGCCTCGGCAGCTCAAAAATGGAAATTTCCGAAACTGATTTTTTTGATACTCTGACCATCCAAAATGATCAAATATCCTATGTAAAGCATGTTTTAGCTCCTCTTTATGTGTTTTCCACCCTATTTGGGTGTTGGGGGGAGGGTGGCTCCCAAGGGGTCTAGGGCACAACCTGCTCATGCAGTTTTCCAGCCTCGGCAGCTCAAAAATGGAAATTTCCGAAACTGATTTTTTTGATACTCTGACCATCCAAAATGATCAAACATCCTATGTAAAGCATGTTTTAGCCCCTCTTTATGTGTTTTCCACCCTATTTGGGTGTTGGGGGGAGGGTGGCTCCCAAGGGGTCTAGGGCACAACCTGCTCATGCAGCTTTCCAGCCTCGGCAGCTCAAAAATGGAAATTTCCGAAACTGATTTTTTTGATACTCTGACCATCCAAAATGATCAAATATCCTATGTAAAGCATGTTTTATCCCCTCTTTATGTGTTTTTCACCCTATTTGCGTGTTGGGGGGAGGGTGGCTCCCAAGGGGTCTAGGGCACAACCTGCTCATGCAGTTTTCCAGCCTAGGCAGCTCAAAAATGGAAATTTCGGAAACTGATTTTTTGATACTCTAACCATCCAAAATGATCAAATATCCTATGGAAAGCATGTTTTAGCCCCTCTTTATGTGTTTTCCACCCTATTTGGGTGTTGGGGGGAGGGTGGCTCCCAAGGGGTCTAGGGCACAACCTGCTCATGCAGTCTTCGAGCCTCGGCAGCTCAAAAATGGAAATTTCCGAAACTGATTTTTTTGATACTCTGACCATCCAAAATGATCAAATATCCTATGTAAAGCATGTTTTAGCCCCTCTTTATGTGTTTTCCACCCTATTTGGGTGTTGGGGGGAGGGTGGCTCCCAAGGGGTCTAGGGCACAACCTGCTCATGCAGTTTTCCAGCCTCGGCAGCTCAAAAATGGAAATTTCTGAAACTGATTTTTTGATACTCTAACCATCCAAAATGATCAAATATCCTATGGAAAGCATGTTTTAGCCCCTCTTTATGTGTTTTCCACCCTATTTGGGTGTTGGGGGGAGGGTGGCTCCCAAGGGGTCTAGGGCACAACCTGCTCATGCAGTCTTCGAGCCTCGGCAGCTCAAAAATGGAAATTTCCGAAACTGATTTTTTTGATACTCTGACCATCCAAAATGATCAAATATCCTATGTAAAGCATGTTTTAGCCCCTCTTTATGTGTTTTCCACCCTATTTGGGTGTTGGGGGGAGGGTGGCTCCCAAGGGGTCTAGGGCACAACCTGCTCATGCAGTTTTCCAGCCTCGGCAGCTCAAAAATGGAAATTTCCGAAACTGATTTTTTGATACTCTAACCATCCAAAATGATCAAATATCCTATGGAAAGCATGTTTTAGCCCCTCTTTATGTGTTTTCCACCCTATTTGGGTGTTGGGGGGAGGGTGGCTCCCAAGGGGTCTAGGGCACAACCTGCTCATGCAGTTTTCCAGCCTCGGCAGCTCAAAAATGGAAATTTCCGAAACTGATTTTTTTGATACTCTAGCTATCCAAAATGATCAAATATCCTATGGAAAGCATGTTTTAGCCCCTCTTTATGTGTTTTCCACCCTATTTGGGTGTTGGGGGGAGGGTGGCTCCCAAGGGGTCTAGGGCACAACCTGCTCATGCAGTCTTCGAGCCTCGGCAGCTCAAAAATGGAAATTTCCGAAACTGATTTTTTTGATACTCTGACCATCCAAAATGATCAAATATCCTATGGAAAGCATGTTTTAGCCCCTCTCTATGTGTTTTCCACCCTATTTGGGTGTTGGGGGGAGGGTGGCTCCCAAGGGGTCTAGGGCACAACCTGCTCATGCAGTCTTCGAGCCTCGGCAGCTCAAAAATGGAAATTTCCGAAACTGATTTTTTTGATACTCTGACCATCCAAAATGATCAAATATCCTATGGAAAGCATGTTTTAGCCCCTCTTTATGTGTTTTCCACCCTATTTGGGTGTTGGGGGGAGGGTGGCTCCCAAGGGGTCTAGGGCACAACCTGCTCATGCAGTTTTCCAGCCTCGGCAGCTCAAAAATGGAAATTTCCGAAACTCATTTTTTGATACTCTGACCATCCAAAATGATCAAATATCCTATGTAAAGCATGTTTTAGCCCCTCTTTATGTGTTTTCCACCCTATTTGGGTGTTGGGGGGAGGGTGGCTCCCAAGGGGTCTAGGGCACAACCTGCTCATGCAGTTTTCAAGCCTCGGCAGCTCAAAAAAGGAAATTTCCGAAACTGATTTTTTTGATACTCTAGCTATCCAAAATGATCAAATATCCTATGTAAAGCATGTTTTAGCCCCTCTTTATGTGTTTTCCACCCTATTTGGGTGTTGGGGGGAGGGTGGCTCCCAAGGGGTCTAGGGCACAACCTGCTCATGCAGTTTTCCAGCCTCGGCAGCTCAAAAATGGAAATTTCCGAAACTGATTTTTTGATACTCTAACCATCCAAAATGATCAAATATCCTATGTAAAGCATGTGTTAGCCCCTCTTTATGTGTTTTCCACCCTATTTGGGTGTTGGGGGGAGGGTGGCTCCCAAGGGGTCTAGGGCACAACCTGCTCATGCAGTTTTCCAGCCTCGGCAGCTCAAAAATGGAAATTTCCGAAACTGATTTTTTTGATACTCTGACCATCCAAAATGATCAAATATCCTATGTAAAGCATGTTTTAGCCCCTCTTTATGTGTTTTCCACCCTATTTGGGTGTTGGGGGGAGGGTGGCTCCCAAGGGGTCTAGGGCACAACCTGCTCATGCAGCTTTCTAGCCTCGGCAGCTCAAAAATGAAAATTTCCGAAACTGATTTTTTTGATACTCTGACCATCCAAAATGATCAAATATCCTATGTAAAGCATGTTTTAGCCCCTCTTTATGTGTTTTCCACCCTATTTGGGTGTTGGGGGGAGGGTGGCTCCCAAGGGGTCTAGGGCACAACCTGCTCATGCAGTTTTCCAGCCTCGGCAGCTCAAAAATGGAAATTTCCGAAACTGATTTTTTGATACTCTAACCATCCAAAATGATCAAATATCCTATGTAAAGCATGTGTTAGCCCCTCTTTATGTGTTTTCCACCCTATTTGGGTGTTGGGGGGAGGGTGGCTCCCAAGGGGTCTAGGGCACAACCTGCTCATGCAGTTTTCCAGCCTCGGCAGCTCAAAAATGGAAATTTCCGAAACTGATTTTTTTGATACTCTGACCATCCAAAATGATCAAATATCCTATGTAAAGCATGTTTTAGCTCCTCTTTATGTGTTTTCCACCCTATTTGGGTGTTGGGGGGAGGGTGGCTCCCAAGGGGTCTAGGGCACAACCTGCTCATGCAGTTTTCAAGCCTCGGCAGCTCAAAAAAGGAAATTTCCGAAACTGATTTTTTTGATACTCTAGCTATCCAAAATGATCAAATATCCTATGTAAAGCATGTTTTAGCCCCTCTTTATGTGTTTTCCACGCTATTTGGGTGTTGGGGGGAGGGTGGCTCCCAAGGGGTCTAGGGCACAACCTGCTCATGCAGTTTTCCAGCCTCGGCAGCTCAAAAATGGAAATTTCCGAAACTGATTTTTTGATACTCTAACCATCCAAAATGATCAAATATCCTATGTAAAGCATGTGTTAGCCCCTCTTTATGTGTTTTCCACCCTATTTGGGTGTTGGGGGGAGGGTGGCTCCCAAGGGGTCTAGGGCACAACCTGCTCATGCAGTTTTCCAGCCTCGGCAGCTCAAAAATGGAAATTTCCGAAACTGATTTTTTTGATACTCTGACCATCCAAAATGATCAAATATCCTATGTAAAGCATGTTTTAGCCCCTCTTTATGTGTTTTCCACCCTATTTGGGTGTTGGGGGGAGGGTGGCTCCCAAGGGGTCTAGGGCACAACCTGCTCATGCAGCTTTCTAGCCTCGGCAGCTCAAAAATGAAAATTTCCGAAACTGATTTTTTTGATACTCTGACCATCCAAAATGATCAAATATCCTATGTAAAGCATGTTTTAGCCCCTCTTTATGTGTTTTCCACCCTATTTGGGTGTTGGGGGGAGGGTGGCTCCCAAGGGGTCTAGGGCACAACCTGCTCATGCAGCTTTCCAGCCTCGGCAGCTCAAAAATGGAAATTTCCGAAACTGATTTTTTGATACTCTAACCATCCAAAATGATCAAATATCCTATGTAAAGCATGTGTTAGCCCCTCTTTATGTGTTTTCCACCCTATTTGGGTGTTGGGGGGAGGGTGGCTCCCAAGGGGTCTAGGGCACAACCTGCTCATGCAGTCTTCGAGCCTCGGCAGCTCAAAAATGGAAATTTCCGAAACTGATTTTTTGATACTCTGACCATCCAAAATGATCAAATATCCTATGTAAAGCATGTTTTAGCCCCTCTTTATGTGTTTTTCACCCTATTTGCGTGTTGGGGGGAGGGTGGCTCCCAAGGGGTCTAGGGCACAACCTGCTCATGCAGTTTTCCAGCCTAGGCAGCTCAAAAATGGAAATTTCGGAAACTGATTTTTTGATACTCTAACCATCCAAAATGATCAAATATCCTATGTAAAGCATGTGTTAGCCCCTCTTTATGTGTTTTCCACCCTATTTGGGTGTTGGGGGGAGGGTGGCTCCCAAGGGGTCTAGGGCACAACCTGCTAATGCAGTTTTCCAGCCTCGGCAGCTCAAAAATGGAAATTTCCGAAACTGATTTTTTTGATACTCTGACCATCCAAAATGATCAAATATCCTATGTAAAGCATGTTTTAGCCCCTCTTTATGTGTTTTCCACCCTATTTGGGTGTTGGGGGGAGGGTGGCTCCCAAGGGGTCTAGGGCACAACCTGCTCATGCAGTTTTCCAGCCTCGGCAGCTCAAAAATGGAAATTTCCGAAACTGATTTTTTTGATACTCTGACCATCCAAAATGATCAAATATCCGATGTAAAGCATGTTTTAGCCCCTCTTTATGTGTTTTCCACCCTATTTGGGTGTTGGGGGGAGGGTGGCTCCCCAAGGGGTCTAGGGCACAACCTGCTCATGCAGTTTTCCAGCCTCGGCAGCTCAAAAATGGAAATTTCCGAAACTGATTTTTTTGATACTTTGACCATCCAAAATGATCAAATATCCTATGTAAAGCATGTGTTAGCCCCTCTTTATGTGTTTTCCACCCTATTTGGGTGTTGGGGGGAGGGTGGCTCCCCAAGGGGTCTAGGGCACAACCTGCTCATGCAGTTTTCCAGCCTCGGCAGCTCAAAAATGGAAATTTCCGAAACTGATTTTTTTGATACTCTGACCATCCAAAATGATCAAATATCCTATGTAAAGCACGTTTTAGCCCCTCTTTATGTGTTTTCCACCCTATTTGGGTGTTGGGGGGAGGGTGGCTCCCAAGGGGTCTAGGGCACAACCTGCTCATGCAGTTTTCCAGCCTCGGCAGCTCAAAAATGGAAATTTCCGAAACTGATTTTTTTGATACTCTGACCATCCAAAATGATCAAATATCCTATGTAAAGCATGCTTTAGCCCCTCTTTATGTGTTTTCCACCCTATTTGGGTGTTGGGGGGAGGGTGGCTCCCAAGGGGTCTAGGGCACAACCTGCTCATGCAGTTTTCCAGCCTCGGCAGCTCAAAAATGGAAATTTCCGAAACTGATTTTTTTGATACTCTGACCATCCAAAATGATCAAATATCCTATGTAAAGCACGTTTTAGCCCCTCTTTATGTGTTTTCCACCCTATTTGGGTGTTGGGGGGAGGGTGGCTCCCAAGGGGTCTAGGGCACAACCTGCTCATGCAGTTTTACAGCCTCGGCAGCTCAAAAATGGAAATTTCCGAAACTGATTTTTTTGATACTCTGACCATCCAAAATGATCAAATATCCTATGTAAAGCATGTTTTAGCCCCTCTTTATGTGTTTTCCACCCTTTTTGGGCGTTGGGGGGAGGGTGGCTCCCAAGGGGTCTAGGGCACAACCTGCCCATGCAGTCTTCGAGCCTCGGCAGCTCAAAAATGGAAATTTCCGAAACTGATTTTTTTGATACTCTGACCATCCAAAATGATCAAATATCCTATGTAAAGCATGTGTTAGCCCCTCTTTATGTGTTTTCCACCCTATTTGGGTGTTGGGGGGAGGGTGGCTCCCAAGGGGTCTAGGGCACAACCTGCTCATGCAGTTTTCCAGCCTCGGCAGCTCAAAAATGGAAATTTCCGAAACTGATTTTTTTGATACTCTGACCATCCAAAATGATCAAATATCCTATGTAAAGCATGCTTTAGCCCCTCTTTATGTGTTTTCCACCCTATTTGGGTGTTGGGGGGAGGGTGGCTCCCAAGGGGTCTAGGGCACAACCTGCTCATGCAGTTTTCCAGCCTCGGCAGCTCAAAAATGGAAATTTCCGAAACTGATTTTTTTGATACTCTGACCATCCAAAATGATCAAATATCCTATGTAAAGCACGTTTTAGCCCCTCTTTATGTGTTTTCCACCCTATTTGGGTGTTGGGGGGAGGGTGGCTCCCAAGGGGTCTAGGGCACAACCTGCTCATGCAGTTTTACAGCCTCGGCAGCTCAAAAATGGAAATTTCCGAAACTGATTTTTTTGATACTCTGACCATCCAAAATGATCAAATATCCTATGTAAAGCATGTTTTAGCCCCTCTTTATGTGTTTTCCACCCTTTTTGGGCGTTGGGGGGAGGGTGGCTCCCAAGGGGTCTAGGGCACAACCTGCCCATGCAGTCTTCGACCCTCGGCAGCTCAAAAATGGAAATTTCCGAAACTGATTTTTTTGATACTCTGACCATCCAAAATGATCAAATATCCTATGTAAAGCATGTTTTAGCCCCTCTCTATGTGTTTTCCACCCTATTTGGGTGTTGGGGGGAGGGTGGCTCCCAAGGGGTCTAGGGCACAACCTGCTCATGCAGTCTTCGAGCCTCGGCAGCTCAAAAATGGAAATTTCCGAAACTGATTTTTTGATACTCTAACCATCCAAAATGATCAAATATCCTATGTAAAGCATTTGTTAGCCCCTCTTTATGTGTTTTCCACCCTATTTGGGTGTTGGGGGGAGGGTGGCTCCCAAGGGGTCTAGGGCACAACCTGCTAATGCAGTTTTCCAGCCTCGGCAGCTCAAAAATGGAAATTTCCGAAACTGATTTTTTTGATACTCTGACCATCCAAAATGATCAAATATCCTATGTAAAGCATGTTTTAGCCCCTCTTTATGTGTTTTCCACCCTATTTGGGTGTTGGGGGGAGGGTGGCTCCCAAGGGGTCTAGGGCACAACCTGCTCATGCAGTTTTCCAGCCTCGGCAGCTCAAAAATGGAAATTTCCGAAACTGATTTTTTTGATACTCTGACCATCCAAAATGATCAAATATCCGATGTAAAGCATGTTTTAGCCCCTCTCTATGTGTTTTCCACCCTATTTGGGTGTTGGGGGGAGGGTGGCTCCCCAAGGGGTCTAGGGCACAACCTGCTCATGCAGTTTTCCAGCCTCGGCAGCTCAAAAATGGAAATTTCCGAAACTGATTTTTTTGATACTCTGACCATCCAAAATGATCAGATATCCTATGTAAAGCACGTTTTAGCCCCTCTTTATGTGTTTTCCACCCTATTTGGGTGTTGGGGGGAGGGTGGCTCCCAAGGGGTCTAGGGCACAACCTGCTCATGCAGTTTTCCAGCCTCGGCAGCTCAAAAATGGAAATTTCCGAAACTGATTTTTTTGATACTCTGACCATCCAAAATGATCAAATATCCTATGTAAAGCATGCTTTAGCCCCTCTTTATGTGTTTTCCACCCTATTTGGGTGTTGGGGGGAGGGTGGCTCCCAAGGGGTCTAGGGCACAACCTGCTCATGCAGTTTTACAGCCTCGGCAGCTCAAAAATGGAAATTTCCGAAACTGATTTTTTTGATACTCTGACCATCCAAAATGATCAAATATCCTATGTAAAGCATGTTTTAGCCCCTCTTTATGTGTTTTCCACCCTTTTTGGGCGTTGGGGGGAGGGTGGCTCCCAAGGGGTCTAGGGCACAACCTGCCCATGCAGTCTTCGAGCCTCGGCAGCTCAAAAATGGAAATTTCCGAAACTGATTTTTTTGATACTCTGACCATCCAAAATGATCAAATATCCTATGTAAAGCATGTTTTAGCCCCTCTCTATGTGTTTTCCACCCTATTTGGGTGTTGGGGGGAGGGTGGCTCCCAAGGGGTCTAGGGCACAACCTGCTCATGCAGTTTTCCAGCCTCGGCAGCTCAAAAATGGAAATTTCCGAAACTGATTTTTTGATACTCTAACCATCCAAAATGATCAAATATCCTATGTAAAGCATGTTTTAGCCCCTCTTTATGTGTTTTCCACCCTATTTGGGTGTTGGGGGGAGGGTGGCTCCCAAGGGGTCTAGGGCACAACCTGCTCATGCAGTTTTCCAGCCTCGGCAGCTCAAAAATGGAAATTTCCGAAACTGATTTTTTTGATACTCTGACCATCCAAAATGATCAAATATCCTATGTAAAGCATGTTTTAGCCCCTCTCTATGTGTTTTCCACCCTATTTGGGTGTTGGGGGGAGGGTGGCTCCCAAGGGGTCTAGGGCACAACCTGCTCATGCAGTTTTCCAGCCTCGGCAGCTCAAAAATGGAAATTTCCGAAACTGATTTTTTTGATACTCTGACCATCCAAAATGATCAAATATCCTATGTAAAGCATGTTTTAGCCCCTCTTTATGTGTTTTCCACCCTATTTGGGCGTTGGGGGGAGGGTGGCTCCCAAGGGGTCTAGGGCACAACCTGCTCATGCAGTTTTCCAGCCTCGGCAGCTCAAAAATGGAAATTTCCGAAACTGATTTTTTTGATACTCTGACCATCCAAAATGATCAAATATCCTATGTAAGGCATGTTTTAGCCCCTCTTTATGTGTTTTCCACCCTATTTGGGTGTTGGGGGGAGGGTGGCTCGAAAGGGGTCTAGGGCACAACCTGCTCATGCAAATTTCTAGCCTCGGCAGCTCAAAAATGGAAATTTCCGAAACTGATTTTTTTGATACTCTGACCATCCAAAATGATCAAATATCAAATGTACAGCATGTTTTAGCCCCTCTTTTTCTGTGTTTTCCACCCTATTTGGGTGTTGGGGGGAGGGTGGCTCCCAAGGGGTCTAGGGCACAACCTGCTCATGCAGTTTTCCAGCCTCGGCAGCTCAAAATCTTAGCTCAGCCGTGCCTGAGCTCTGGTTTAGCTCGTCGGATGGTGTGTGTGTGTGCGTGCGTGTGTGCCGTGAGCTTTTGTACTTGTAGAGCATTTTTGCTTGTTGCCAGCAGGCGATAGGTGGTCACACGTTACAGTCTGCTCCGTGACACTTTGGAACGACCCGGTCTGTGGATATGTCTGTTGACGACTTTGCCGTTTTCTCAAAGGGAACAATTTGTTCCCAGTTCATTGATAGCGTTCCCATGCTGGAGATAGCCAGAGCTGCTTCGCAGGTGGAGATGAAGCTGTCAGTGCTGCTGGAACGCAGGTCAGAGTGGGAGGCTAATTTCGTCGCCAAGTACGGTATCGAATTGGGGGAAGTGGGGCTTGTGAAGATGATCGCCTCGTTCTGCGTCATGGCCCAGTGCGACCCGGACGTGGCATCGCTGGGCTTTGTGAAGATGGCAACACCGCCCCAACAACAGCGGGCGATGTCGCCGGAACTTTTGGAGCTGAAGCAGTTGGTTGAGGGGCAAGCCGTCGTGATGGAAGGGCTGCGCAAGCAGCTGGAGGCGGTCAGTGCCAAGGCCGAGGCGGAGTCCAAGAGGAAGATGGCGAAGGTCCCGCCGCTGTGTAAAGCGGAGGTCGTGAAGGTGAGGGAGTTGGATTCTAAACCCCAGTGGGTCTTCGCCAGCCTCCTCGCGCTGTCCACTTTACTGTGGCGCAGGGAGGTACCCCAACACGAGTACGTCTCCAAGTACAAGGACAAGGAGAAGTTCACGGACGCCACCCTGGACGAGCTGGCGCCGGTGGTGGACGCGGACTCCGCGGACACGGAAGTATGGCAGCTGGAGTCCATGGATGATGATGAAATCACGCGCCTTCGGGGTTTTGTCCAAGCGGTCTGGACGTTCACGGTGACTAGCTTGTCGGCGTACAGGGGCAAGAAGGGCTTGGACCCCAGGCCAGTCGATGAGGGGTCGGACGCGGCCGAGGATGCATCCGACGTTCCTGTGCTGTCCGCAGGTTGTACGGGGGCGGCGGATGAGGAGGTGGTGGGACGACGGCTGCAAGCCATGAAGGGTAAGTTCCGCGTTGAGGGGGGCCGCCGACTGTACACCGCCAAGCCGGGAGCCGAGCCGATGGACGTTACCAATGCTCCGGTGACAGCGTGTAGGGCATGCAAGAACGCCGGGAGGGGAGTGAAACGACATTGGTTTCACGAGTGCTCCGGCTTTGACTGATGGGGGAGCTGCCCCATTCGGCCCATCCCTCCAGAGCCCCGGGGGGCCTTGGTGGTCCTCGGACCGTCGGACTTCCGGGATGGCGAGGACGTGGTCTGGCGCCTGGTGTGGGCAGCGTGGAGAAAGATATGGAAGGAGGATGAAATCACCTCCGTGGACGCGCTGCAGGCATCCTCCTGGGCAAAATGCACAATGGGTACGTATTGTACCCATTTCCGCGAAATGGCCCTATGGCTGGGCTACACGCCCACATCCGAAGTCGAACAAGCCGCGTGCCGCTACGTTTTCCAGTTGTGGGGACTGGGGTACTCGGAGAGCTCCCTCAAGATCGTAGTATCAGCATTCCGAGCGCTGGAGGACATGGGATGGCTTCCCGCGTTCGTCAGTCGCCGGGTCCGGCGCTGTGCCAAATGGGCGCCCACGGAACCAGCCCTACGGCCCTACGCTGGCCTGGACGACCTCCGCAACTTCGCGCTGGCTTGCACGGAGCGACCGCAGTGGACCGTCTATGGGATGGCGGTCCTGGCATTCACTTGCCTACTGCGGGTGGGTGAGGCCGCGCCCCTCCGTCGGGGGGGCTCCCGGTGTCGGGGCTTGGCATTCCGCACGGTCAAGGTGGCACCACGCATCGTACGCAGGCGGGTGGGGAAGTATGCCCATGCATGGCTGGGCTGGCTGGATGCCAAGGGGGCCACGTCCGCTGTCGTTGGAGCGCAGTTCTGTCCGCATGGCCCAGCGTACATGCAGTCGGTCATGGCTGCCGCGTTGGGGGGCAGCGACAACCCCCACGCCAGGTGGCACGCATGGAGGCGGGGGGGCTCCGCGGCCCTGCGATGGATGGGGCTACCCATCAAGTGGCTGGCTTGGTGGGGGCGGTGGTTGTCGGAGACGGTGGCAGTCCACTACGCCGACGCACCCGACGACTTCGTCGTCACGTCCGAGGATGTCCTCCCCTGGCCCACTGACGACCCGACAGGAGAGTTCGTATGGCGCACTGTATCCCTCCGGGACGTTTTCCCGCGGGAACTCCTGGAGCTCTGTGTCCCTGACGCCGATGAGCCCCCCAAATGGGGAGATGATGGGGACGGGTCGGCGGGGGGTCGGGGTGGATCGTACCCAGGGGAGTCCGCGGGCTCTGCCACTGAGGGGACTGCTGGGGGGGAGGACCGGGCTGGCGCACGAGACCCGGGGGCCCCTCCGGCCCTTACGGCTATTGAGGGGTCCTCAGGTCGCGGGCGCCGGCCGCGGGGAGACGGGGGGGGGGGAGTCATTGACGTGGATGCGGACCCCCCGCCTGCCTCTGCAGCCGGCTCCTCCATCAGGCGGCTGCGCATCGCGCTCGCAGAACGGGTGAGGTCGCGTCCGTCTTGGGCAAGCGGAAGGCCGCAGGTCCGGCCAGGGTTGTGGGTGCGGCTGCCCGAGCGGCGATTTCCCGCCGCGTCGGAGCTGGGTCAGTGGTGCGGGAGCGCCTTCGGACCGGTGAGTGGGACGACTGGTTGTGTTCCCTGCGGGCTTGTCTGCCCCGCGCGCCGCCTGGTTTGTTGGAGCGTCGCCTCCTACAGTTTCTTGAGTGGGGCCTTGAAGCTGCCCGGGATCTCAGGCAACAGGATTTTCTGCGAGTCTTGGCTGCGGCTTTGTCCTCGTTTAGCCCTGACGTATGGGAGTCTCTCTTGCATGATTCTACGTCGCCAAAATTGCTTATGCAGCGTATCAGGGAGGAGGTCTTGGAGCGGGGCCTGGGGGTGGTGGGGCGCGTGGATATCCCCCGTGAGATCTGGGATAGTTGTGTGCCGAACTGCTTCGCGGACTTGGTGGGCAGGCAGTTTTCTGGGATAGTACCCCCGTCGGACGAGGCAGTGGTCAAGATGCGGGCGTTGCGGGGCCAGGGTTTGCTTTTCCCCCTGCCGCCGGGGTCGCCTGGGCCCAATGGGGGAGTTTTTGCTATTCCCAAGACGGAGGAAAAATGCAGTTTGATTGTCAATCTTGTGCCCCTTAATGAAGAGATGCGGTCTCGGCCGGAGAAGTTCTCCCTCCCCTCTGTGGAGGTGTTGGCCCTTTTGGCGCAGGTGGCGCAGCAAGGGTCCTCTTTCTTCCTCCCCTCTTTTTATGCCCGGGCACGTTGCTTGAGGCCGGTGTGGGACGTTCTGTCCCTGCCGGGGGGGGAGGGGGAAGATGAACTTTGTATGTGCCACATTGACCTGAGCAATTGTTTTTGGTCTCTTCAGCTGCCACGCGAGTTCGGGGGGCCCTTTCGCGTCTCGGATGGAGAGGGGGGGGGGTTGGCTTTCCGGTGTTTGCCCTTCGGATGGAAGTACAGCCCCCTCTTGTGCCAGCGCGTGTTAGAGAGACTGGTGGCCGACGCGGGGCTATCGGGGGTGCTGGTTTTAATTTACTTGGATGATGTTCTGGTTGTGGGGCGCGGCCGAGCGCGTGTGCGCAAACAGACGGCGAGGGCGACGGAGGCATTGCGCCGTGCAGGAGCTGTGGTTAGCCCGAAGAGTACGTTAGAGCCTGTGCAGCGGCTGGTGTGGCTGGGGAAGGACATTGATTTAAAGGGGGGGGGGGTGCGGACTGCTAGCAACGCATGGGAGGCTCTGTTTGCGCATTGGTTGAGGTTGTCTGTGGGGCCCTGTAGGGTAAAGCGGCTGCAGCAGTTCTTGGGGCGGGCGCAGTGGATCTGTCGCCCGGGTTTTGGGCACAATCCGCATCTGTCTCGGGTGTGGGCTCATGTGCTTTGGGCGCCCCCCCGGCTGCCATTTACCCCTGTGCGTTTGCTTAAGTCTATGTGCGTGGCGTGCGTGATGGCCAGGCGGCAATGGTCGGTGGTGTCCCTCCCCAGAGTGGTAAAGCGGTCGCCGTTGGTTATTTACGTCAACGCGGCGATGGACGCAGGTAAGTACCGGTTGGGCCTGTTTTCCTTGGATGTGGGTTCTCGGTCGGTTGTGCCCGCGGAGCAGCCGCCCAACCAGCAGTGTGCGGAGGCCGCGGCGCTGCTCTGGGGCTTCAAGCTCATACTCAATGTAGGCGTCCGTGAGGCCCATTTGTTTGGGGATAATGCGGCAGCGCTGGTGCGGTTCCTTAGGTGTAAAGCTAAGGTGGGGCGTCAGTTCCAACAGTCGATTTTGAAGCGTTTCCGCTACCTGTGGGCTTCGTGCCCGGGCTTCACGGTTTACATGCACTGGGTACGTGGTTCCCATAATCCCGCTGATCCTATCAGTAGATTGTGTGACAACTTCAATGGGGATCTGGGTTTGGCGCACGAGATGGCGACGCGCAGGGTGGGGGATCTCTGGGCCTTCCCCGATAGGCGAACAGTTTTTTTGTGGACCCTGGGGGTGCCTATTGGACCCTTTGTGCTGCCGCAGTCGTGGAGAGCGGGCCTGTGGTCCCCGGGGGGTGGTGAGGGGGGGGCAGAGTTCCACGAGGTCTTTTTGCAGTACCGCTTGGAGGAGTCGGTGGGTGCGATGACGTGATGTTGTATGGTGTCGGCGCCTGCTTGTAGCACTCGTTTTCTTGGTCCATGTGATCATGACCCGGCGCCGCCACAATCGCCATGCGCGCAGCGGCAAGAGGAGGCGAGGCAAGAGCCGCTCGCGCAAGCATTCGGAGGAGGCCGTTCAGCGGCGCGCGCGCGACGGCGCGCCACGCTGCGGGAGAAGTTGGGTGGCTTGGTGGGTCGCAGGGCCTGTCACCGGGTGCTCCTCCGGAATGGGGTGTGGCTGTACGTCGAGTATGGCGTGCCTGACGATCCCGGGGAGAGGGAAGACTTTCTGGGTGCCGCGGCCATGGATCTCGCCAAGAGGGTTCGGGGGCGGGCGAAAAGACGCACCACCACGGTCGGGGACCCCAGGGTGAAGCCCGGGGGCAGACACACTTGCGGGGGGATGTGGGACGTAGTGGCTGGGAAAGGGGGGGGGCAGAGGGTGGTTGTGTCTCTGACGGACTGGAACGGGGGTCGTCGCACCCCCGTGCCGTATCTATGGGTGCAGGGGTCTT
The DNA here is from genome assembly GCA_964036045.1 of Eutreptiella sp. 'Long Island Sound 2002'. NCBI lineage: Eukaryota > Euglenozoa > Euglenophyceae > Eutreptiales > Eutreptiaceae > Eutreptiella > Eutreptiella sp. 'Long Island Sound 2002'. The sequence goes on along the minus strand of OZ038392.1, from coordinate 24,082,616 downwards.
ACCCCTTGGTGGTGAGAATAGCAGGCCACTTCAGACCGTTGGTGCAGTTTTTTTTTTGGGGATAAGCCTAACTTCGGGAGCTGGTGTGGTGGTGAGCGTTGGCCCATTGATTTTGGGTCTGTTGCGGGTCTCTGAGTGCTGCCCTGGGGTGGCCGGGCTGCTTTGCGCCCGGGCGGTGCTTACGCTTTTGCCGGCGGTTTTGGTTCCATGGCCGCGCCGGTGTTGAAATTGTCGTGCGTGGGACGTTTTCTCTCTGCGATGGCAGATCCAGTATGAGCAGGCGGGGGCCCTCCGGGCATTTGTCTGTAGAGGTGGCTCTGCCCTGCGCTGATGTTGGAGGCCGTCTGCGTGGCTGTGCGCCGAGCAATGGTCCTTTGGCCTACGCCACTTCCACATTGCTGTGGGTTCGGGGTCCATGCTTTCTTGGGCTTGGTGTTGTGGTGAGCGCTGGCCCACTGATTTTGGGTCTGGTGCGGGACTCTGGGGACTGCCCTGGGCTGACCGGGCTGCTTTGCGCCCGGGCGGTGGTACCCGACCTTCGCTGTGCATTCGCCGCTTCCTCGTTGGCAGTGGCATGGGGTCGGGGTCCACGCTCTCTTAGGCTTGGTCTGCGGGCATATGCTGCCTAATGTCTGACGCCTGACAAGACGTGCCGGTGTGTACAGGGCGCCTATGGCGCTTTGTGTCTTGGGCGACCGTTGCTTCGTGGGCGTGACGTGCGTTGAGCACTGGCTCAACACGGTCTCAGGGCTGCACCGGTTGTTGAGCGGGGGGGGGGGGGGGGGTTATGCAGCAGTTTGGCTTGAACGAGACCCACGAGGAGGCGGCACACTGACGAGATGTACTGCAAGAGACGTGCGTGTTTTGCCTCCTGTTTGCGTGTTTGCTTCTGGTTTTAGCTAAAACTTAGCTCAGCCGTGCCTGAGCTCTGGTTTACCTCGTCGGGTGGTGTGTGTGTGTGCGTGCGTGTGTGCCGTGAGCCTTTGTACTTGTAGAGCATTTTTGCTTGTTGCCAGCAGCCCGCCCGTCCCACCCGATGACGCTATTTGCGACTTCTATTGCCCAAAGCGGGCTTTTGTGACTGCCCACGAGGAGGCGGCACACTGACGAGATGTACTGCAAGAGACGTGCGTGTTTTGCCTCGTGTTTGCGTGTTTGCTTCTGGTTTTAGCTAAAATGGAAATTTTTGAAACTGATTTTTTTAATACTCTGACCATCAAAAATGATCAAATATCCTATGTAAAGCATGTTTTAGCCCCTCTTTATGTGTTTTCCACCCTATTTGGGTGTTGGGGGGAGGGTGGCTCCCAAGGGGTCTCCACAGACACCGCACGCAATGAGGACGACAGATGTTGCTTTTGTCACGCAGTTGGTTGTCCCCACTCGGCCTCTTGGTGGGCGCAATGATCACATTCCATTTTGGCACCGGCCTTTGGTTTGGTAGTTGCTGATTTTCAACACCCGCTGCTGCCGGGAGTCGGATACCGGGGGGAGGGATAATTTGAAGGGGGGGGGGCAAATTAGGGGGGAATTTGGTACTACTCCTTAGCAATGAAGGGAAATTTTGGTATCAGGCCCCTTGCTGTTGCTTCCTAGCGGGCTCCGGATGGCTGGTGTTACTGCCGGGTGAGCCCTGGATGGCTGCTGACAGTGTTAGTAGACACCGCCTGGCAACTCCATGTAGCACGCCCCCCCCCCCCCTGCAGCCCGTGTGCGGTGCACACACTTTGGCACCCAGCATCCGTAAAATTGAAGGAAACATTTGGTTGGAGCCAGGGCTTCCAGATTTGTTCACATCAATTTTTTCGCCCTCTAATCCCCCCTCTTTACGGAGACGTGTGGTGTGCAGGTGACAGAGACCAAGCACACGTCAGCACAGTAAACAACGCATATTCTATTGTCTTCGGCAAGGCACCTCGGAGGGGAGAGGGATGACCATTTTTGAGCTGCCGAGGCTGGAAAACTGCATGAGCAGGTTGTGCCCTAGACCCCTTTCGAGCCACCCTCCCCCCAACACCCAAATAGGGTGGAAAACACATAAAGAGGGGCTAAAACATGCTTTACATAGGATATTTGATCATTTTGGATGGTCAGAGTATCACAAAAATCAGTTTCGGAAATTTCCATTTTTGAGCTGCCGAGGCTGGAAAACTCTGGGGTGTGACGTGTTTGCATTATGATCTGTGTCTGTGTCCCCCCAGTTGTTGCACGGCAGCGAGGGTAATGCTTACGCTATCTCTACAAGGCCCGCAAGAGTGGAGGGTGTGTGCGGAAATGGATCTACGCAGAAAGTGGTCAATGGCAAGAATGCGTTTCAGTCACCTTTTGTACAGAAGTGGCACACCAACTGAACCTTTTAAGGAAAAATCATACGAAAAATCATTTGAGTTTTTCTTGGAGTGATTTTTTTTTGGGCTAAACATAAACTACTTTTGATTTCTGCAAAATGTGATGTTTCTCCAACCCGCTGCCCATGGCTTTGGGTGCCGTTCTGGTGTGCAGATCGCAAGATCCAAACCGGCGGTGTGCAGGGGCGTCGGTCAGAGGGGCTGGCTCCTGGTGGGCGTTTGCCAACAAGACCAGTGGTGTTCGATGGAAGTGGCTGAGGGTCGCCTGATTGCACGCCGGTTGTTGGTTAAGCAAGGGACTGGGGGTCCAGCCAATGGCATCAGGCGAAGTGTCAGAAACTGGTGCCCCTCGGAGTCAACCGGTTCCAGAAGCTTCTCGCGGACGGCCCCTTTAAACACGATTCGCCTTCCGAAGGCACTGTCCACACTGACACATGTTCATCTCATGATGTATATTCCTGTGCATGGAAATGGCTTTGCTTGATATGCTGTTATCCCGCCCCCCCCCCCCCCTGGCCCAATAGGCGCGGTTGGGGAGGGGTCTCCCACCGCCGGGATGGGGATGTCTACTTGGACGCCCCTGGCCAACGGCGAGGGCCGTTGCCCTCCTCCGTGTGGACCCGACACGGAGCTGTCTGGGGGCTCCGTTGGCACACCCTCCCAAGGTCAAGGAAGGGGGTGTAGGGGGGGGTGAAGGATGGGGCCAGGCAGGGGGATGTTGCACTGCGCACACATGGACGTGCACATTGGCTGCTGTAAGCTAGACTCCTGTGCCGCCAGCACCATATCCTCCCTGGACCAAGACAGATGTACCAAAATCATTGCATGCGTGGAAGCTTAGGGGGCGTACCGTGCGCTGTGCGAAAAGTTGGCTGTTCTCCACCACCGGGAGTTCGGTAAGTTCAGAAGATTGAAAGGACGTCATTGAATGGCTGCTGCAGTGGACGGGGCTATAGGGGGCAGAATTTAGGTCCCTGGGACAAGCATCAGATGTTTGAATTTTTGAGTTTTGAATTGATTGTGCATGATTCCGCAGGTGGGTGGTTTTCAGGGTTGTTACCTGGATAATCACCATAATAATTGGCGCTGTGCCCGCGCTGTGCCCGCGCTGTGCGAAAACGCCCCCTTAGAATACTTGCGTGTAATTGTGGTTGGCTGCAGGCTTAGGGCAGCGCTCCTTGTCATGGAGTGCAGCGATGTTGTTTGCGAGGGGGTGAGAGGTCCATGGGCACCACCGCCTGCGAAGGGAGAGGGTTCATGGGAGGGGTAGGGGTAAGTGGCCAAGGGACCAGAGGTGGTTGTGTCTGCCACTTGGTGCCTGTACAACGATTGTCAAGGAGGTTGTACCCTATGAATGTGGTTGGTTTTAATGGCCAGGGTCCGTTGACGAGTTTGGCACCATTTTCTCAGGGGGAAGACGGGGAGGAGGCACGGCGTGGGGGATTCCATGCGAGAGGCCAATAGGCGCTGCCAGCTGCAGACAGCACCACAGCCAGCGGCGTCATGCCCCCCCCCCCGGCCTCTGTGTGGACCCGGCACAGAGCAGTGAAACAGGGAAAGTCCCGGGGCTCCGTTTGCACAGCCGACCAAGGGAAAGGAAAGGGAAGTACAGAGGGGGAGTTAGGCCAAGGAGGAAGAGGAAGGACACAGGGCGGTGAGAGGCGCCACCGCCGATGGAGGGAGAGGGTCCAAGGGAAGGGCAGTGAATGGCGATCGACCAATCGTCGGCGCCGGCTGCGGCGAAAACAATACGCCAAAGCGACAAAATCCCCAACCCCCCGGCCCAGGCAGGGCCTCAGCATTGGTCCATCAGGCCCTGCACTCACACTGCAGTCATTAGTGAAGACATAGGGCATGGTCGCTCCCAGCGGACGAACGGCCCGCCCTGCCCCGAGGTACCGTGTGGCAGGCAGCCCCAGTCGTTGGCCCGCCGCTGTCCTGCCCCATGCGGTTCTGCGTCTCAGGGACGATGGTGCCGTGGTACGAGCAGGAGTTTGGGAGCCATGACGCGGACGTGCCGTTGTCCAGGAAGTACATCACCGCCATCTACTGGAGCTTCACGACCCTGACGACCGTCGGCTTTGGTGACATTGACGGCACCACAAACGTTGCCCCCCCTCCACAGCCCTGGCCTTTGTACCCCCCGTCCAGATCTGCATCCCCGCGCCGAGCCCAGTGATGCATTAGAACGGCCCTACACCGCAGGAGGAGGGGGGTTTACCCCTCCCCCCTCCTCCTCCCCTTCGAATGTTTGAGGCTGACAGCCAAAATTTTGCTTCGGCGCCTTCGGTGCCAAGAGGATTTAGGCTTCAAAATGCTCGGCCCCCCTTCGGCGGGGACCATAGGGGGACCCTGGGAAGAGGGGGGGTTCCATCCGCCCCCCCCCCCCCCCCCGTAATACATCCCTGTCCGAACCTCAGCCCTCAGCGCATCCGCAACTCTTGGGCGGCACACGTGCTGTCCTGGACCCCGACCAGGGCTGCTTTAGGAGTGCTGTGCACCAAAAGAAGCCGGTCACATGCGATGGATGGCAGGCGCTGGACAGCCCCAGAACTCCCAAGCAGCCATCCACCAACAACCACAGCCCACGTGGAGTCCCGGCAAGTCTTTCCCACAGCGCACGCCGCTCCATTCTTCAGAACACTTCCACCGGGGGTCTCTGTACGCGGCTTGGGAACCCCCATCCTCTCAGAGCCCCTTGGGCCTGTGTGGGCAGTGGTAAGGCACGTAGGCAGGGAGTACGTGAGGGTCGCTGTGAGAGGCACGATGGCGGAAAGGGACGTGCCCCTCACACACGGGGAATGCTCGGCCGTACTGACCTACTCACTCACTCACGGACGCGGGTTGGGACCAAACTGAAGGGGGTATGTGGGCCGCCAACGGGGGTTAGGCTAACCCAGAGAGGCCCCCCCCCGCAGCAGCTCTTAGGGGAATCAGGGGGCTAAGCAGTGGGAACGTTGAAAGCCCCCCCCACTGCTGTACATTGTGAATTCTTAGCACTTTAGGCGGGTTGAAGGTGCCTGTTCCTGTGCCCTTATGGTCTTTTAACATGTACAGGGGTCCGCTTTATTTCTGTTTATCCTTTATTGGCATGATGCACCGATTTTATGGATTGGATGTATTGATGGCACTCTGTGGTGCTCCATGCCTGATTCCCTGAAGACCGGCAAACAAAGAGTCCCCGGTAGGGGATGTTACCCCCACCGATGGTTGAGTGGATAGTACGCCCCCCGCATACCTCCCCACGCCACGCCCGGACGCCGGGGGACCGGTTGCATGGCTCTCATTCTCAATGCCCCCCACCATTTTCCGATCCCCACCACAATCCCCCAACCACCCGCCCCCGTGAGTCCCCCCCCCCCCACTTTTTCCCATTGCCCCCCATTTCCCCTATTTTCCTGTCTTTTTGCGGGATCCCTAACACAAACTCATTGTGCCCCCCGGACCTTGCTGGGCCTTGATATTTGGACCCAAATTAGCGCGCCACGCAACACCCCCCCTTCCGGGCAACCAGGAGGCCAAGCAATGGAGGCTGAAGGCCGCCAGGGCACAGGGGCACCATGAGGCACCCACCCACTGTCCCCGGCACATCCTCGTGTCACATGCCCCCCACCCCCGAAGCCGCGGGCCCCCGTTTCCGCAGGCGGAACGCATATTCGCCACCGTCGCGATGGTGTTTGGGACCTTCTTCTTCGGGTGCATCATCGCCGCCTGCAACGGCGTGCTGCACCGCCTCCAGAGGGCCCACGACGCCCAGAGCCAGCTGCTGGACTTTGTGCGCCTGTTCGCCCGGCAGAACCAGCTGCCGCGGCACCTGAGCACCGAAATGCTGGCGTTCTATCGGATGCAGCGCGTCGAGTGCTGTGATGTGGCGGACCTCATAAGGTTTTTGTACCCCCCCCCCTTGTCGTTCCCCACCCCTTGTCCTTCCCCAGGGGGGGGTTGGGTTGGGTGATGCTGGCGGCCTCATGCAGGAGCAGGCCCTCGGGTGTGGGCTTCCTTCCCTGCCCCACCACGAGGCTGAACTGCCTGACTGTCCGGTTCCAAGGCCGAGCGGACTGTCGACAGCCACCAGACCCCACCGAAGCGCAGGTGGGCGGAAGATACCGTCGTCCTGTGTGTAGGCGCGCGCGCGGGCAGGGGTGTGGGCGGGGGCTGGGCCTTGCGCGTGGGGGGCAAGTGTGGCCTGGTGCTCCAGGCCCGGTGGGGGAGGCCATGGGAGCCTGACGCTGAGCCCACCGGGGAGTAGTGGGCCAGGGCATCGCATCCTCCTGGTCACAGAGACACGCTGCCCGCCCGTCCCACGACTGCGTACGCACGGGGACGGGTGTGCGCCGGGCACGACTGGGGGGGACCCGCGCTCCTTGACTGCCTGTAGGCACAGGTGGCGCCACCGTACTAGCTGGGTCCCGCACTCCCACGGCCTGGGGCGCTGGTGGCAGGTGGAGGGGTCCCTGGGCGCGCTGAGCGCTTCCCTGCCCTGGGACCTGCCCAGGAAGGTTCCCGGGTGCGGCGCTACTGCCCCGTTAGTCCTGGGGGCCCGTAGGGCACACCACCGGACTGGCCCCTCCAAGGGGGGGGGGGGGGTAGGGGACCGTCACTTGCTCAACCCAAAATTTTTCGTTGCAGCTCACTGTGTTGTTGTGGCAAAACAACCACCCAAGAGTGCTGCCCAAAGCATTCCAGTGGAAAGTGGTGAGCATGTGCAAGACTTCAAGGTCAAGTGCAGCAGGACTAAGAAATTTTACACCGAGCTGGTCAAGGAGTAGGTCTCCGCACATTGGCAGCCCTTTGAACGTATCTTATGCTGAATTCTTTCGTTTTATGCTTCAGTTTCTGTGCCTGCAAATGTGTGTGCGGTCCCCCAGGGGGGGTGGGGGACCGTCACTTGGTGACCGTCCCCCAGGGGGTGGTGGGGGACAGGGGGGGGGGGGGGGGGGGTAGGGGTATTGGAGGGAAACGCCGCGTGCTCTCTCTCCATCTGCCGGGGCGAGTCCTCCAATAATCCAGATACAAAAAAAAACACCTTTGACAACCCAGACTTGATCATAAAATTATAAGACCTAACCACAAAAAAGTGTTGACCCTGATTATTAAAATTCTTCACAATAAACCCAATTCACAAGTATGATTTTTTTATCAAACTAAGACAAGTGTCAAAAGTATCAAAAAAATTTTTCTCGGTTTGAACCAAGACTGCATCTTTCGAAATGCGATTTCTCTTGGGTCTTCAGATAAAACAGTCTATCTTGTCTAGTAACTAAAAGACTCGTAAACCCAATATTAACTAGATTTTCTGCTGTTGTAACTCATTTTCATAGATGAGTGTCCTCCGAGGCGGTCGCCCTGCAACTGCCGGCGCTCACGCCCCTGCCGTCGGTGGTCACTCTGCTGACCCCCGCAGTCGGAGGATACCGGCGGCGGTTGGAGGTGCCCGTCACTCCGACCGCCGCCGGTCACCCTCCAACCGCCGCCCATTGCCCCAACCGCCACCGGTCACCATCCAACAGCCCGCGGTCCCCCTCCGGAGGCACAAACTGCCGAAGCAGCCTTCGGCATTGACGACTGCAAAATCGACAATTCCAACCCCGATTTCTTGTGAGAGTCACCACCCGCAATGACACTGCAAACACGCGTGTCATGACGTTTCGTGTCTGAGGACGCGAAAGTTCAAAAAAAGCCGATGCGCTGCATCCAAACGTGCCATTTTCCATTCCTTCGGCGTTGGGGGTCGGGATGACCGGGGACTAGGTCCCGGTTGGATTTTGGGGGGCGGTCCAGCCAGGGGGGCAGGGGTGTATCAGAAGGGAAGCGGCCTCAAAGACGGCCCCAGAGGCGGTTAGGCAGGCAGTTGGAGGAGGTTGCCAAAGCGGTTTGGGGCGGTTACTGTCGGTTACAAATGCCATTGAGGCCGGCACTTGCCGCCAGTGAGACAGTGGCTGGGTTTGGGCTGGGCGCCCTCTTCCAATACATCCCTGGGGGGGGGGGGGGTTCACCCCGTCCCTCCCCCACGTTGCAGCCCCCCCCCCCCCGACCCCGCCCCGCCCCCTCCGCATGCGCCCCTCAGGCGGCTGCCAGTGCGGCTGCAGGTGCCCGTCGTGAACCACACGTACCACGACATGCTGAGGGTCCTGCCGCAGGAGCTGCTGGACCTGGGCTCCAGCTTCATCGTCAACTTCTGCACCCGGGGGACCCCGGTCAACCTGGGGCCCAAGAACGACGTCATCCAGAAGGGCTACCCCGCCGACTTCCTGGCGGTGCTGGTCCGCGGGACCTGCGGCCTCGACAACCGCTCCATCCTGCACCCCGGCAGCTTCCTCGGCGTGGAGACCATTGTGGGCTTTGAGGAGTTTGGGTGTGCCTTTGCTTGGCTTCCGCCCGGGGTGGGGGGGATGATGATGTTGCCCCCTCTCCTCCGCAAAAGGTCCATGCACTCATTCATCTTCCAGACCTTTTGCGAAGGGCGCCTGCGGCCGATTTCAGGCTCTTGACAAGCTTTTCACTCATTCTTGTGAACTGCATGTGCTGCCTGTTGTGCTGACGTCCATTCCAACAACACACCACACGTGGCAGCTGACACGTCATTCCGGGGGGTCGAGGTCCGCAATTTTGCGTAATTCCGCAAAATCCCGCAATTTGATTTCCTGCAATTTTCCCGCAATTCCCTTTTGCCTGTACCCCTGGCGTGCGTGTTGGTGCCCTGTGTGTCCCCTGTGCAGAGGTGTTGCTCTTTGAGGCTGGGGGGGGGGGGTTATGGCACCGCACTTTTGGCACCATTTTCCCGCAGTTCTCAATTTTTCGCGATTGGATTTGACGCTCCCTAACTGAACCCCCCCCCCCGCCCCCCCCGAACGTGCATGGTGTCTTTATCCGACACTGATTGCTGATGTCTGACTGACAGCTACTGACTGTGATTGTCTGACCAATGTAGTCAGACACGATGTTCTGTTTTCTGTTTCAGACACAGTGTGTGTCTTGAGGTTTAACCAGGTTTGGCATTGAGAATAAAGATGCACTTATGCCGGACTGTGGAGTGCATTACCTCTGGTTTGCATTTGTCTGTTTTTTAATTAGGTCACCCCCCCCCCTTTTCCTCTGTTCTAATGTCAGCCTGTGCCCCCCCCCCCCTCCTTTCAAGCGCAGGCCCGCTCGGTTGGGGTGGGGGCAGGGGGGTGGCAGCGGCAGGGGTATTGCACGTGCTTGACCTGTGCTTGACAGGGGTGGCAGCAGGATTGAGGGCTGGAGGGGTGCTGGTGCGTGCGGCGCTGAGCGATATGAACGGGCGCCCACAAAGTTCAGACGCTGGGACTTGCTGAGGGCTGAGGGCAGCAACAGTCACCCGGAGGTTGAAGGGTGAGCCCCCCCCCCCCCCGGGGGGCTGTGACCCAAAGGGCTGGGGGCTGGCGGTTGATGTCGATTGGGGGTTTGGGGCTGGGCAGCGATGTATTAGAACAGCCTCAGAGGGGGGGGCGGGGTTACCCCCCGCTGGACCCCCCTTTCCCCGAGACCCCCCATCCCCCCCCCCCCTCCTCCCCTTCCAATGTTTGAGGCTGACAGCCAAGATTTTGCTTCGGCGCCTTCGGTGCCAAGAGGATTTACGCTTCAAAATCTTCGGCCCACCTTCGGCGGGGACCATAGGGGGACCCTGGGAGGAGGGGGGGTCCCATCCGCCCCCCCCCCCCCTCAGACCCCCCCCTTCTAATGCATCCCTGGGGCTGGGACCGCAGCGCATCAGGACATGTCACCCCAACCGGTCACTTGGGACTGTCTCCCCCCCCCCTTCATCACCCCATCACTCTGTGCTGCCCCGCCCCCGCCCCTCCGGACCAGCTCGTCGTCACGGGCGGGCGTACGGGGGCAGTACCCTGCGCCGCGGGGCAGCAGGCCCCTCCTCGTCCTCCTCCTCCTCCCGTCCACCCGCCGGCCGTGGCTCGCCTTAACGGGGGGGCCGGGGAATGGGGAATGTCCCGCTTTGGTGTGTTTGTGGTGCATCAGTGAGACGCGGAATGAGGGACCCCTGAATGAACCTGTACTCTGTGTTTGCTGCCGCCGAGATGACATATCCGTGTGCCGGGTGGTTCGTGGCGCAATAGATTTTCTGTTCCCTGTGAACTGGGTGCGGTCTGACGGAAGGCGGGCGGGGGGGGGGGGGGGGGGGGGGGGCTCCCCCCTGGACCCCCCCCCCCCCCCCCCGGCTCAAGGCAGGTCCCTGGGGGGGGGGGGGGATTATTGGGCGCCGCTGACACGCAAACGGCACACCATGCCGCATTCAGCACAGTCCCAACACACCAACTACTGGGCTCCGCGAACGCGGAAACGACACCAGCAAGAGCACCGGCCGCAGCGGCCGACAGAAAGAAGCGACCCGACGCAACATGCGAAGGGGAGAACGGGTGACCGTCCAGGGCCCCGTAAAGGAGCAACAACCAGACGGAATGTCACACAGGGGGTTGAGCTGAGGGCGGATGGCTGGAGGGGGCAGCTGAGGGTAAGCGATAGTATTTGGGAATCCGAGCACGAAGTGGCTGTGGCCTCTGGACCCCCTTTCCGCTTCAGGCCCCCCATCCCCCCCCCCGCTGCCCCATCCACCGGCCCCGTCCGTGGCCGTACAGACATCAACTCCGGACGCTGGGCCGGTGCTCCATCTGGAGCATCAAGAAAGACGATGCGCTGCGGATGTGCCGCCGATGGCCCCAGGTCGTGGACGTGATCGCGAACAGGTGCGCGCCCTCCCTCCGCCCCCTTCCCCAGCAGAACGCCCCCCCATTCCCCCATCTCCCCGGCAGCAACCTCCGCTCCCGCAACAACCGGGAGGACTGACAGCCCCCCTCGAGATCTGAGCCACGGAAAAATGGGGGTCCTCACCTTTGGGGCCTGCGGTCCATTGCAACTCCGGGGGAGGGGGCCCTTCGAGCCGGTGTGAGTTAGGGGAGGTGGGGGTCTGGAAAACAGGCCTACGGAGCCGTGCAAGGGACGCGGCCGCTTCCGCGTTGTGGAGACGAGGAAGATGGTGGTCAGTGGCACAATAGAGAGCGGACCCCCCCCCCCCCCCCCCGGGAGCAGGGCTATATTGGAAGGGGGGGGGGAGGTCCCCCCCCCCCCGAAGGCCGCCCAGCCTATGCCCAGCCGCTCACGCCAAGTGCCGGCTTCAATGGCATTTCTAACCGACAGTAACCGCCCCCAACCGCTTCGGCGAGCTTCCTCCTCCCGCCTGCCTAACCGCTCCAGGGGCCGCCTCTGGGCTCCCTTCCCGTCTGATGCATCCCTGGCCCTGAGCCGCGCCGTCCACGCACGAAAACAGTCGCAGTGCACTGGAACACGGGCCCTTTTAAGCCGCTGGTGGACCCTGCAGACCGCCGCGTTGTGCAGGTCCGCGGGGGTTGGGGTGTGGGTGGCCTCCATCGGAGGACGGTGGCCAGCCGGTGAGAGGGAGTGCCAAGGGTCGGGGGGGTGATGCCCGCTGCTGGAGTGCACTCGGGGGTGGGGACGCCGATGGAGAGCGATTTGCTGGCCGTCAGATAGTGAGCCACACAGACAGTGAGTGGGGTGAAGAAGGCGTGAATCAGTTGGGCACTGCGATCGCAGCAGTCCATGGCACGGACATGCAGACCGAAGAGGAAGAGTATTGGACGGTCCCTGCGCACCAGCGGTGCTGAAGACAGGGGTATGACCGTGTCCCCGATTGTCTTCATGGGGCTGGGGGGCCGGGGCACAACTGGATTCGGGTTGCTTGGGTGCTGGATCGGCACTTAGGGTTTGTTAGCACATTGCAACAAGGCCCGCGGCACAGTGCAGCTCTCGGGAGGGGGGCCCTTTGAGTCTGTCTCCCAGACCCCCCCCCCCCCTCTAATTAGGCTCCAAGGGCCGGGCCCACCACGAGCACTGCAGGACGTCTGAAATCGCTGAAAGACGTGATTTTATTTTCATAAATCACCTCGAAGAGAGGTTGTTAGATCAAGCGCAGGCGCGAGCGTCGTATACCCCCCTTTTTTGGGGTCGTTCGCGTAGCATACCCCAATGTATGGTTTCTAACGTCTAACCCCCTGTAAAATCATCATTTTAGGACCAAAAATGATCCCCCAATGATTTTTCGGATTTTGACCCCCGGATTTTGACCCCCGTACCCCCCCGCACAGGGGTACCCTTTGGGGGGGGGGGTCAAAACTTCTTTGTGTATTGTGGCCGCTGTGTGTGTATTTGGACCTGGGTCCTGGAGAACTTTTTTCTTGTATATGGACCCCCTAACCCATGGCGGGGGTCCCGGGTCCCAACTCCAGGTACCCCCAGTCACCCCCCCCTATATGGCCCCTCGCCAATGAGGACTTGGCCGTTTTCACGCTGGATAGGCTGTTTAGTGGCACGTGAAGGTTTTTTGAAATTCGATTTTTCATGACTACCTTCCGTTGCCCCTAGGATTGGTTTGGGTGATCATTTGGTGAAGGGCTATACTTTGTATCTTGAGCACCCATGGGGACCCACGTAGTGGCTGCTAGGCCTATGTAGCCCGTGCCATGGGCCCTCCGAAAGCCCCAAAATTGCTGTTGCGTAGGCTGTTTAGTGACACTTGAAAGTTTTTCACATTTCCACTTTTTCCGAAACCCTTCTGTTGCCCCTAGGATGGGTTTGGGTGATCATTTGGTGACAATGCAGGTGCTTGAGCGCCCATGGGGGCCCACGTAGTGGCCACTGGGCCCATCTAGCCCGAACCATGGGCCCCCCAAAAGCTTCAAATTGCTGTTTGTAGGTGGTTCAATGGCATTTGGGGTGTGCACAAACTGTCTTAGCAATTTTCCACCCTCTACAGGTCAAAAATGGAAAATGTTTGCAAAAAACAATTTTTGATATTGTGACCACTTACAATGATGAAATATGCTATGTAAAGCATGTTTTGACCCTCTTTGTGTGTTTTTCACCCTATTTGGGTGTTGGGGGAGGGTGGCTCCCAAGGGGTCTAGGGCACACAACCTGCTTATGCAGTTTTCAGGCCTCGGCAGCTCAAAAATGGAAATCACCTCGCAGAGGTTGTTAGATCAAAGCCAGGCAGGCATATATATGGGGAAAACGCCACATACCCCCCCATTTTGGCCTTTTTGGGCCTATTCGCGTACCCTACCCCAAGGGTTGAATTGTTGGTTTAACCCCTTGTAAAATCATTATTTTGTCCAATAAACGCATCCCGCAACGAGTTTTTGGTCCGGACCCCCCAGACCCCCCCCCACTTGAAACCCACTTTTTTCAGGTTTTGAGGGAGGGGGGTGGGGGGTGGGGGGGTGGGGGGGTGGGGGGGGGTCCAAAATGTCGAAAAAATGACCCCCCCTTTTTTTGGGTCGAAAATCATGAACCTTTTGGTTTTTTTGATTTTGAGCCGAAAAAGTGTTTCCGGGTCCGGACTCCATGGGGTTTGTATGGGGTGGAGTGGGACGAGCGCTTATGCAGTTTATGCACTTTTTAGCCATTTCTGCTATGTTGGCGGTCTTGGCGACCTCACTGATCCCGTGGTACCCATTTTGAGGGGTGTGAGTGGGGATGTTGTGACAATATATGCCTACTAGGATATGGAAGGACATTTTTTGCAGTCTCTAGCCGTGCCGAGGGCCGGTCCATGCCGGTGCCAAAGACGCGAAAGGACTGTTTCCACGAATAATGGCCTAGTGAATAGGCCGGTACCCAACCTGCTTAAGCAGTTTTTCACCCTAGGCAGCTCAAAAATCGAAATCACCTCGCAGAGGTTGTTAGATCAAAGCCAGGCAGGCGTATATATGGGGAAAACGCCACATACCCCCCCCCATTTTGGCTTTTTTGGGGCTCTTCACGTACCCTACCCCAAGGGATTGAATTGTTAGTTTAACCCCTTGTAAAATCATTATTTTGTCCAATAAACGCATCCCCAATGAGTTTTTGGTCCGGACCCCCCCAGACCCCCCCCCACTTGCAACCCACTTTTTTGAGGTTTTGAGGGAGGGGGGGGGGCATGGGGGTGGGGGGGGGGGGTCAAAAAATGACCCCCCCATTTTTTGGGTCAAAAATCATGAATCTTTTGGTTTTTTTCGATTTTGAGCCGAAAAAGTGTTTCCGGGTCCCGACTCCATAGGGTTTGTATGGGGTGGCGTGGGACGAGCGCTTATGCAGTTTATGCACTTTTTAGCCATTTCTGCTCTGTTGGCGGTTTTGGCGACCTCACTGATCCCGTGGTACCCATTTTGAGGGTGTGAGTGGGGATGTTGTGACAATATATGCCTACTAGGATATGGAAGGACATTTTTTGCAGTCTCTAGC